>JAHDVE020005152.1:0-41840 GCA_022606495.2 Halesus radiatus | reverse complement strand
ATCAATTAATAAATATTTGACAAGTCAAAGCATTTTTCACCAATAAAATGTAGACATAATTTTGTCTCGACGCCATCTATTGAGGGATTTAGCCGTTACAAGCCTTTCTCATACTAATAAAGTTGGTTGTTTACAGGTGAAATATAATAAAAACAGTAATTATTGAATGAAACACTAGTATATATTGATTAACTTGGCGGGTTTTGCGATAAGCCGACGTAGCTCAACGGTAGAGCATCTGACCGGACATTAGAAGGGTGCGGGTTCGAGTCCTGCCGGCGACATTTATCTTTGCTCGGAAGGTTTTTTCAATTTGGATGAGTGTTTTTAGATTAATAATTATTGTTTATAAAAATAATAATTGTTACCCTTTGCACTATACACAAAAATCTTGTCTTAAGTTTTAAAGAACTTTAGTTTATCAATTAATAAATATTTGACAAAGTCAAAGCAATTTTCACCAATAAAATGTAGACATAATTTGTCTCGACGCCATCTATTTGAGGGGTTTAGCCGTTACAAGCCTCTCTCATACTAATAAAGTTGGTTGTTTACAGGTGAAAATATAATAAAAACAGTAATTATTGAATGGAACACTAGTATATATTGATTAACTTGGCGGGTTTGCGATAAGCCGACGTAGCTCAACGGTAGAGCATCTGACCGGACATTAGAAGGTGCGGGTTCGAGTCCTGCCGGCGACATTTATCTTTGCTCGGAAGGTTTTTTCAATTTGGATGAGTGTTTAAGATTAATAATTATTGTTTATAAAAATAATAATTGTTACCCTTTGCACTATGCACAAAAATCTTGTCTTAAGTTTTAAAGAACTTTAGTTTATCAATTAATAAATAAGTTAATTAATTAATAAATTACAATAAATTTGTGCATATATTAATATGATTTTAAAAATATTAGCTTCGGGTGGCTACTGAATTGCATCATTTTTAAAAGAAGTTATGCTTAGTGACAACGTTTAAAGGTACTTAACGATTTAGGGATAGGAATTTCTAATTTTTTTATTTAGAATGAATACCAAAGTAAAGGTTGTCCAGTCAAACGTTTGGAAATCCCTGCATAAAACATACTTCGTCGGCTTAAGTGTTACGATTCGTAGAAAGAGTATGTAGCAAGTGCAAAATACACTTTCACAAACAACGTATTTTAGTTTGAAGAGTAAAGTTCAAACTGTTATATTTAAAAGCTGTACAACCTTTGAGCTTTAAGCACAATAAATTGCCAATCACTATTATAATATGGTATTATCGGATGGGGCAGCGCTAGTGATAATATTCTTAATTTACTCATTAGGACAAGCCATCATGAAAATTATACTTAAAGTCCCTGTAAGAACTAGCACTGATGAAATCTTCATTAACATTATGTCAATAAAACAATAATACTTTACTTTATAAATACAAAAAACGAGAAAGAACAAAAATCACACATATTTGAAACACTAAATCTCAGAGTCAAAAACACATACAACATGGAACCACAAACACAACATTCGGATAAAAAAACTTCTTATACCATGGTACTAAAGTCTATAACAAATTCCCACTATCCTTCAAAAATCACAATAGCGATAATAAATTTAAAAATCTAATAAAACATACGTTAAGATCTGAAATAGAAAATATGTTAACACCAAATACAGACTAACATCGAAACTACTCAACTGCACTCAAAACACCTCACCTTACAAATATTTTATTTTTTTCATCAAGCACATAAATTTAATATAATGTGATTTAATATTTTGTAAATTAAATCGTCAACACGGGAAATTCCAGTGAAGATATCATTATTTGTTTTTTTGTTATTATTATTATAAACTTTTTGCTAATCGTAGCTTTTACTAAAATGGAGTTGATGCCTACTATTGTACTTGAGCTTTATTTAACTATTTCTGGCAGTCAAAATTCTAAGTTTATGGTTATGACATCAGTTAATTAATGGTGGGAACTTAAAAACCACGTGCGACTCAATCTGTTTAGTATTCAGTTAAAGACTGACGTGTAAAAAGTACTCCTGTAGACAAATATGTTTTGTTTTATGCGAGTCCCTTACAATTGTCCCAACTACCCGGAGATGTAACTATGCCATCCCCAATACGGGAAGGAGATGAGGGACAGGATTACGATTTTTTGTGATTAAAGTAGGTATTCTAGGAAAGATGAAATATTATTTTTAAAGGAACTGTTGTAACGGCACTGTACATAGTGTTGAGTCGGGTAGGTCTTACTTACTTTAACCGGTATTTTCTGACCGTAATTAGAGTAAAATAAAAATTAATAAAATTGTTGCGATTGATTTTTGATTTTTTTTATTTATATCACCAAAACACGTAAAAAAACAGTAGGAATTGGACAGTTAGGGTTGAGGTTGGGGGTTGGGTCCACCCATGTCATTGCTGGTCACCCATGCGAGTATCCATACTCGCATGGGTGACCAGCAATGACATGTAAATCCATTAAGTTCTTTTCCTAACACTGTATTCCATAATATTTTTAATTAAATTTTTATCATGTCTTACGTTGATTTGAAAAAAAAAAACTTCCCTCAACTCTTGATAATTTATGGAATTTAGCCGAATTCAAACGAGTATTTTAATCCTAAAATTCCTTTGTGTCCTTAAAAAAATATAAAACATCATGTATTTGACAAGCCACAATTTAGAAATCCCATAAATTGTTTTGTTTCTGTTTTCTTGTGTTCTATTTACCTACTCAATGAATTTAATTAACGGTATAAACATTCCCGTGTTTTTTTAATGTTTGATTGTTTGTATCTAGATTATTTACTTCTTCTATACATATCGTAAAATGAAAGAATATTTTTTTTCTCGTGCTGTTGTAAATATTTATCAAATTCTATGTCTACCACCAACTTTAATTCAGTTTGTTTTACTCTTAGGTTTGTAGCTTTAAGGTTAAACGAAATGTGATACGCGCCAACAGATGGAACTAATTAAATTATTTATCTAAAAAAAAAAACCTTTATCACTTAATGCTTTTAAACATTAAGAGGAATTGTTTGCTAGCAGGTGCACATGCAGAATATGAAATTGTTATTTTACTCGTATGTTAAAAGCTCAAGTCCTTCAAGAAACTTACTTTAAAAATACAAAAATACTGTATATATTAATATATATATACACTCTTAGAAAGCAGGGGAACTCACTCCTGACATCCATGCTATATATGCCATAGATTTAGTTTTAATTGTTCCAGTCTGACGATGGCCATGATAGGGTGAAACCGGTCCGGTCAAAAATAAATAATAAAAAAGGTACAAGGGTTTTTTATTAAAAAAAAAACATTTTAAAATGGAATTCCACCTTTAATTGACAGTTTCCAAATTAGAAATAAATACAGTCACACTTTTTTTTTCTTTTAACCGCACGCAGGAGACACTGAGACTTCCGGCAAAGCCTATATCATCTGTGATGATGCTGTGTGTAGAATTTATTTAAGGAGATGAAGAGTGAACCTGAATCGTGAAGAGACCCACATTGTAGAAGTTGAAACGATATGTAGGGGGAAGGAATAAGGCCTATTTATGTCAGGCCATAGAATTTTGTTCGATTATAAGGATATAGTCTTCCAGTTATTGTTTGTACTCTTCAATAAAAATTCATTTTCATCCGATTTTCTTTGAGGTTAACGTACAAGGTTTCACATGTTGTCCTGATATAAGTCGAAACAACGTAGTGTGTGGAACTAATAATACGTATCCTTTTTTATTTACTAATAGCAGTAGTAGGTTCAGCCATCTTATCCGAATCCAATTTCTTCCGTTTCTTTAACAAATTTTGTGACGACTTCTCCGTAAAATGAAAAAAAATTACCTTAAAAAATGTTTATTATTTGGAATACTATTCCAATATTTCATCACCCTCTGTATTACGAATTAGCAAAATTCAACGTATTATATCGTGTTCACGTCACATGTCACGGTATTATACAAACATCTAAACTATAAAAATACATTATTTTTATCACCACCCAATTTCAAATATCATGGTACCTAAAATGATTGATTACCAATGAAATCGATTTACTGAGAAAATAATTGTCATAATTAATTCTTTGTTTTTTGAGGTGCTTTGAAATATGTTTTCCCTACATTATATGGCAATATTTTTTTAATTGTTTAATAATGACTTGACTGCTATTGACTTATTTCAATGTGTTATATTGTTTTGGCCTTATGAACATACTGAGAAGTGGGGATTAACAATGTTTCTTACTTTGTTTACTTTCCGCATTGCTAATAGTACATACTGTCTGGCATTTCCAATATAACTTTTTTTTTTTTGTTTTGTTTTTTCTTTTTTTTTTATATGAATACCGCACAAGTGTCTCAACTGCTCCCAACCGTCTGGAGTCAGTGAGACTATGGCATTCCCAATTGGGGAATGTTGTGAGGCTGAAGGTATTGGGGAGGGGAAGGAGAAGGGGAAGAGGGAGGTGGGGAAATACCTGGCTATTCAGATCTGGTCACCAAACACGGCTAAAAGCCATATGAAGCAACGGTTCAATTCTGAATGGTGGTCTTTCATCAGGGCGATACTGAGAGTATCTTCCACTCTGGAACGTGCGCAAATATATTATTTATTATTTTTAAATGAATTAATTGTGAAACATCACAAATTAATTAAATGAAATTTATTTGCGCACGCCGGGATTTGAACCCGCGACCTTCAGATTCGTAGTCGAGAGCCTTACCCCTCGACCACGGAGGCCGTCATTCTTGTTTTAAATAATACAAAAGTATAAAAGCTAGTTTTCTGTCATATAACGCAACAATATAGAACACTTCTTTTACACACTACACTCTTAATTTATTTTTATCACCTCTTTTAACCTCTCATAATGTATACGAAATTCCCAACCAATTAATATTTGTAGATTCTAGCATCACTATTCTAATACAAAAAGCTTTAAATATTTCAATTTAACAATGCCTAATCTGTCATAACATCACACTTAATTATTATTTTTTTGTACATCCAATCACCTGCTTCACAACAGGGTTCACCTATTGATGAGGTAGGTAATGTAAACCATAAAATAATATAATTATGTAACACATATTGTACTTAAATTTAAACATGCCATATTGTATGAAACTGAATAACGTTCTATCAATAAACTTCGATTTGTATGGTAGATACTGAAACTGAACTGAATAAATATCGTAATATTAGGATCCTTCGTGCGTTTATTAATTTCCAATCGTTCAAGTAAATTTAATCTAAGGCCCTTTCTTTCTATACGTAAGACTTGGATCGTTATTGTCAAGCGGGACGTGATCATTCACTAAGGGATTTTCTCCGAATTCAAAAAAAGTGCTTTTATTATCATAAAACCGTATATGATCTTCGATTCTAGTTGAAAAAGGCCAACGTGGCCTAACCACAAAAATGACTATGAACGCTGAAACAGCTGTCACAAATGTCAAAGATTAAATACTTACGTAGATTAATAATCACAATATCAAATTTGAATAACATTAAAAAATGTATTAATTTGAGATCTACGAAAAAAATTAGTATTTAAAAATATATATATCTATGTAATATGCTTCGTTCAGCGCCGATAGTAAAATCATTTTATTGGATTATCATATTGTTTATTTTTATGTTATTCTTTGTTTTAACCATTTATATTTCAATTTAAGTATGTATGCGATTGCACCATTATGTTAGAAATTACACAATGTGAACGCACCCAATTATTAAACAAATTACCTCAATGTATTATACCTTTCTATGCATTTCAAATGTCAAAATTATAAATTGCATCAACCCCATTATTTATTCATCTTTTCTTATACATTTCTCAGTAAACAACAGCCTTCATTACTTTACTGTAGATATATTGATGACAGACTATTGTATTATTCATCACACATATAGAATCATTGTTAATTAACCCATCTGCGTCAAGATTGTTTCGCCAAATTCAATCCATCCACAAATCCAACAATTAAAACCTTGGGCTAATCAAGAATTTCCTGGTGCACATAAATTTTGTAAAATATTTTTATTATATTTCATTTTGATGAATCAATTGGATCTGATTACGCTGTCTGACAGGAGTGTTATGTCAGATCAAGTTGTATTATATAACAACCTTATTGACAGCCCGGCCGTCCTCGTCACTATTAATTTTACTGCACAGACTAGGTACACGAGACGAACTGTAACATTTTTCTGCAACACTTACACAACCAACTATCAGTTTTATTAATTAACCAATAGGATTCATGATCTGGTCAACAGGTTTGGAGGTTTCGTTGATGTATTTGCAGACTCTATTTATACAGTAAAGCGTCATCTATACCAGCACTTTGATGAATCCTGGTGTGGGTAATGCAGCGTTAATGATTTGTGTTTTAATATTGTTTTGGTTTTGTGTTTTATGTCACTGTTAAACGTTTGAAAAAGATTGTTCATTACTTTATGATTTAGAATCTCTATGTTCTTGTAATCTTAGATAGATTTTGATTTTTTATTATGTTCTAAAATCCATGTAAAAGAACAGATGGGTGTATAATCAAATAAATAATACATGTTGTAATGAAAACATAAGCAAAATAAGGTGAAAACACCAGATTACTAACTTACATAAAACAGACAGGAGTAACTTCACAAAATATGACAGCATTCATCCACAGACACAGGAATAGAACAAATGCTGGGCTTAAGGGCATGGATGACATGCATTGGTTAAAAAAAAACACCGGTAGATGTCGCTGTCCTACCTAGCTGAAAATATGGTGGTATTCCGAATTACCAACAGTATTCCGTACATTCTTCCTTTCTTCATATTATAATGCATATTATATAGTTTGTGTTGCTCAATATATTAGTCGCCGGGTAATGGTACTTGGAAACACGTTTCTGGAGGCTGGAAAATGGGCGTCGTAAAAATATTAATGTCGCGTACTAAAGCGTTACGAATATATCTCGTGAGTACCTAATCATCCGCATTATGTTAAAATATCAAATCACCATAAAACGTGAAAGCGGTCTAGCCATTATGTTTAATAAAAATTCTGAAAAATATACATTTTCGAGATAGTAATAACACGCGTTAAGATCTATTCTCACCTACCAGCACCGCGCAATGCAGAACAGTGCAGTGCCGGAACGGCACAGATGCGAGTATTCGCATTACACCGTGCAGCACAGCACAGACAGGACAGCACAGACAACACAGACAGCACAGACCCGAGTACGGCTGTCAACTGAACCTTTAACTGAGCGCACAACATGCTTGAGGATTTTATAATCCTTTGCCCTTATTTACTATTATTTTATAACCTATTTTCCTGACCAATTCTATCAATTATTCGTTGTCCATGTTCTTGGTTTCAGCAATATCTGTTTTTAATGACGCCAACTGGCGTTCACGCCAAGATGGCGGTCCTAGCGGTGATGTGTTCATACTTACTGCTCAGGCGCAGACGTCACCAGCAGTCACCAGCACAGTCAAAATATTCTATCCGATTGATACGTTCCGCTTGCGTACGCTGTAATATGAATGAGTTCATAGATAATGTAAGCAAGTAATGTTGTCGTGTCTGTACTGTACTATTTTGCGCTGCGTGGTGCTGGTAGATATGAATTGACCCTTTTGCCGGCGAAAACTTGACTCTTGTTCGATTTTTTGTTTTTTATTTTTTTATTGCTGTGTCTTTAAAAGTAATGTCAACGTTTTATGAAACTTTTCTGTTAGTACTCACCGCATTCCATAATAAAGTATTACCTGGAATATAATGTAAGTATAGCTACCAGTCCACAATGGAGTGCTGATAACAACAATGATGTATGGCAGTGAGGCATGGAACCGGCAGAGGAAGGATAAAAGTAGACTTAATGCTGTGGAAATGAAATCTCTGGTGGTGCGTGGTTAAATTTTGTATCATCGTGTTACAAATGAGGAGATCCGGAAAGATTTCAAGGATGATATAAAGCTGTTCACCGGTCAGTAGTCAGGGGTCGCGTCAAGGTCCCACTCAAGTGTCGTGAGTTCAAATCTTCGACTGGCTAAATCCCCCACCACGACACAAGAAACATCTATCGCTTACTCTGACGGTAGCAGTAGTTTAAAACATTTTTAGGTTATTCGAAAGCCGGGAATGTTTGTTTCTTTTTTTTAAAAAAAAGGAAAGCTTAATGGTTAAGATTAAGAAAATAATCCCTTGATGGTTTTGGGCTTGTATTGCAGATGTACGAAAAAAGTAGTGTAAGGAGTATCGGGGACGCCCGAGGAAAACATGGCACGATAAAAGGAATCATATACTTGAGCCGGGTCTTGTCAATAATAATCAAGAAAATCATAAGAGTATGTATGAGACGATATATGAATGTGAGGGAAGCAAAGAGGGTGTGCCGAGATTGAGTAATGTGAATAAATCTTTGTGTCTAATTTATAGTTATTGTAATTTGTGTTTGGTCTAATATTGTCAGTGGAAATACATTGTTTAACTTTGTTGAAAAGTACCTTAAATTTATTTGACCAAATACTATTGACATCTATCGGTAACACTATAAACTATTAGCCCTATTGCACGCTGGAGCCATCTATGTAAAATATCACACATTTAATGTAGAATACTTTATTTGAGTTAAGCACAACAATGCCTTCTGTCACATTAATATATCTTTTTTTTTTCTCTTTTTACCCAGGAAGTTTTCTTTTTTTTTCATTTTACTTTCTGTAGCTTTTTGGAAAATTCCTTATCCTTTTACTTAGCCTTACAGACTTCTTGCTGAACTGCAAAATTCCGGAGAGACGTAGTAAAATATCCTAAACAGATTGTTAAAAGATTATTTGAGAAGACAAATAGATTTTTTTTATTATTTAATTTTACAACACAAAAATATACAATTCAAAAAGTCCCGATAAACTACTTTTTTGTAGTTTATCTAACGGGAGCTTGTTATTTAAAACATAAAATTTACAGACAAGGTTACAAAATATGAAAAATAAAAACATTAAAAAAAAAAACAATATATAAAATCAAAACATAAAAACCATATGTAACAAGCTTAAAACATAAATACTTATAAAGAATATTATTCTAAAATATTTCTGCAAAAACATATTAAAAAAAATGAATAAAATAAAAACATAAACGAAAGCAATAAATCATATATAAAATAATATTTCCTTATTTCTAATACAAATAGCTCCTTTCAGCTAGCCAAGTCATTTTATTTCAGCGGGTAACATATTTATGCAACTAGGAATCATGTGTTCTAAAGTTCTTTGTCCATATTTGTTTTTATGCTTAGGAACCATTAATGAAATGTCTTCAAGTGACAAAAGGTTTTGAACAAAAACTTTTTGAAACAATTAACATTATATGATATTATTCCACAACAATGTTTGCATTCCTGTTACATGCCATAATTGTACAGAAATGAGTTCAGGGAATACAGTTAAATATTTAGGAATTATAATAGATAGTCAACTCAAATGGACATATCATGTAGAAAAGCTTGTAAGTAAATTAAGGTATTTAACTTACATATTTAAACGTTTGAATAACATAGTTGATATCAAAATAATGAAAATGGTATACCATGCAATGGTGCAATCATAAGTATCTTATGGAATAATCGGATGGGGGAGAATTTATAATACTTACCCCAAACCACTTGAAAGATCTCAAAAATTAATACTAAAAATAATGTTACATAAAGAAAGTACCTTCCCCTCCATGAAACTATTCCATGAGGCTGAACTGTTAGATATAAGAAAAAATTATTGTCTACAGTGCCTAAAATATGTATTTTCAAGACAAAAACTATTCCCAAAAAACGAAAATCGCTCTAGTAACAGGATAAATATCGTACTTGAAGTACCTTTGTGTAAAACTAGGGTTGCGCAGAGACGTGCTTTTTTTATTGCTCTTCAAATTTTTAATTTTCTACTACAGAATGTAAGTGTCCACACACATCATCTTTAAACACATACAAAAATGAAATAAAAAACTGGATTAAAACCAAGATATCAACCTTTTTCTTTTACTGTATATTTTCCCCACTTTTCTTTCTTTGTTTTTCGAATTGTTTTCTTATCTAACTTAAAATCTTTTATTATTTTTATTTAACAATAATTATTAATCTAAAACACTCATCCAAATTGAAAAAACCTTCCGAGCAAAGATAAATGTCGCCGGCAGGACTCGAACCCGCACCCTTCTAATGTCCGGTCAGATGCTCTACCGTTGAGCTACGTCGGTTTATCGCAAACCCGCCAAGTTAATCAATATATACTAGTGTTCCATTCAATAATTACTGTTTTTATTATATTTTCACCTGTAAACAACCAACTTTATTAGTATGATAGAGGCTTGTAACGGCTAAATCCCTCAAATAGATGGCGTCGATATATATATATATATAATATTTGACAAGTCAAAGCAATTTTCACCAATAAAATGTAGACATAATTTGTCTCGACGCCATCTATTTGAGGGATTTAGCCGTTACAAGCCTCTCTCATACTAATAAAGCTGGTTGTTTACAGGTGAAAATATAATAAAAACAGTAATTATTGAATGGAACACTAGTATATATTGATTAACTTGGCTGGTTTGCGATAAGCCGACGTAGCTCAACGGTAGAGCATCTAACCGGACATTAGAAGGGTGCGGGTTCGAGTCCTGCCGGCGACATTTATCTTTGCTCGGAAGGTTTTTTCAATTTGGATGAGTGTTTTAGATTAATAATTATTGTTTATAAAAATAATAATTGTTACCCTTTGCACTATGCACAAAAATCTTGTCTTAAGTTTTAAAGAACTTTAGTTTATCAATTAATAAAATCTTTTATTTAACTTACCTTCAACATCCATGTATTAATACAAATAAACTAATACTCGTATACTGCAACTGAGTCCAGGTATACCCTCGCACTGGCCTTGCCTATGTGGGATTTTTTGTTTTATATATTGTACATTACACATAGGTTGTTCAGATGTATTTATAATTTAATATTAAAAAATAAAAAAAATGTTTATAATCATTGTACCTTGTTTGTGTGGATGTATGTATCAAAAAATAAATTAATAAATAAAAAAATAAAAAATAAAAAAATTATTACTAGGGAGTAATAACATTTTTATTCTGCCACTACTTCTAAAAGTGACATTTGACGTCGTTGCGTATTTATGGTGTATCGCCGTTGCATGTCTATGCCGCCGCTTGCCGTTGTGCATTGTATTGTAACAACGTTTTTGTAACAACCCATGCATAACGTAGTCGGTAACTTTTCTCTTGTTAGAAACTACGCAAATATTGGATTTTTCAATTAAATGTCACCCACTGAATGACAGATGTTATTCGAGAGAACCGGAACCGCAGTTAAGTTAGACGTATTTAAGCTTAAAGAAAAAGATAAGGAACTTTCATTAAAAAGAAACATAATATGGTATACCCCTGGTTATGTACGATTACATATCGTCAGTAAAAGATATTATAGGTTCAAAGGATACACGCCATCATGTTCATGATACCATGATTAATATAATTCAGAATTTATCAAAGCGTTTCGATAAGCAGAATAAGTAATTGTTAAATATTTTCACTATTTGAATCAATTTGTTATCTTTTAACCACGAGTAATGTCAGTGGCACGTTCGCTGAAAGATAAAATCGGTCATATCTAAGTGACAACAGAGAAAAGGTTCCACCGAAACGCACCCTCATTCGAGTCTCCTTGAAAACCCTTAACGCAAGATTAACCACGAACAAGAGGGTGTTAAAAATATTAAATACCCATATTTAAGGAACCCATTCTCTGCGAGTGAAAATTCAAAATTACTTTAATAACAAAAGACCTAAAGTGAAGTAACATTTTCTGATGATGAAATTATCATTTATGAAGTTTCTTGATCGCCTCTAGATTTGAATTCAACGATTAGAAAATTGTGAAAAATATTTTGTTATAAAGTTTATCAAATTGTATATATTTAGGTACATACATATTAAAAATACATCATAGATTACTATAGTAGTCCCAGCCAGGGGTCGTACGTGCATCATCGACGATCGTCCTCCATAAAAATTTTCCTTCTCACGCGTCTTGTACGAAAACGAAAGACAGAAATAATAATGATGATAATCGAATTATTTCTATACATCCTTTTTTGTGAAAAAATCGCCTTAAATGTGCTTTACAACAAATTTATCTAACCTATACCTTATCACTTAGACTTATATCTAATAATTTACATATTAGATTTATTACTAATGGCTTACAGCTAAGATTTATAACTAGAAACTACCTAATTCAGACTTATAATTAGTGACTTACATCTAAGACTTACGTAGCTAGCGACTTATAACTAAGACCTGTAACTAGTGACTTAAAACTAGTGACAAATATGTTTATGAACAGGTGAGTCTTTTAAACAATATTTATGAATGGTTAACATCTATAGTTTAGGAATAGTGACTAACATATTTGTATTTTTAAATAAATTATGTAATGATTGTTGCCCTTGTTTTCAATGATAATTTACACAACAATGGAACGTATCTATGTGCGAAATAGAATTTTAGTATTTACAAAAATCAGAACACAACCTGATATCGAACTACAGCGGGGCGAGTTTGTATATGATACATCACAGCTGTATTTGTATGGCTCTGATAAGTTTGAGGATAATATAAATACGTATATATTATATTCTACGTGTCAATGATGATGGTAATGCGAGATATAAATACTTTTATACAATAAAAATTTTATATGTTGTGAGCGCCAAAAGAAGGAAATTTTAACCTATAATAATATTATATATTATAATATATATGTTTTTATTGTTATATTGACATCTTAATTGAATGAAAAGATAATTAAGACGTTGACGCATTAACGATCTCTCTCTGGGACCATTATATACGCAGGTACTTGAATATTATTCCTCAATTTTTTAAAAAAATTTTTATTGTTTTTATTTTTTGCTCTTCAGGGCTTACATGTATATATATAAATATATCATATTTGTATAAAAAAAACTACGTTGTACAGATATAAAACCCAATAATAATAATAATTGAATAGTTTGTATAGCATCGTTTTATGTGAAACATCACTTGAATGATGCTGTAAGAAATATTACTTAGTCTTATCGCATAATATTTTTAACAGATCCAGGTATATATTTACCTGACAGGTCACTTCAGATTAACACGTTAAATAAAAAAGTTTTAGCTTGGGAAGGTACGATGTCGCAGACATAGGACACAATATTAAAAACACTACACATTGCATTTATTTATTTTTTAAATTATATTTATTAGAATAATAAGTATTTTAAATATTTACAGAAGTTCTTAGTTTTGGAATGCATATTATTATCATGGCTTATTTTTATAATAAGGTGGAAAAGCGACTTAAGAAATTGGCTATAAAGCCAAAATACTATTTGTAGAAATTTCTAGCAACTAGGATTTGTTTCTATGAAAGCAAACAATTAACTTATATTTAATCATTGAAGAAAATAATTTTCACATAACCTAAATGAAAGATGAAACCGGACAAAAGAACAGAAACTAAAAATATTTCAGTCGCATCTGGGACTCGAACCCAGGTCCTCTGCCTATCCAAGTTCAATTTGTGTCATCTTCATCGATATCATATCTCAAATTCAAGATTTGTGAATATTATCTTCCATTTTTAATCTCACATTATTGGCAGCTATTTTTATGATGTTTACAAAGTTCTTAACTTATAAATTAAAAACATAGATGTCAGCCACAGTATCGATTATCAATGTATTGAAGTCCCCTCCGACAAATACAAGCACAATCTAAGTTATAAAAGGCATTATATTTATTATTCCTTCTCTCTTTATCACAGAACTAGCTATAAATCAATTAAATTAGAATTTTTGTCCATCGGGGTGTGTACTTTTGGGATGTATGAATTCATTGGGTAGAAATTTATTTATAATAATGTTGTAAAACAAATTAAAGATAAATTAATGAAAAGTTACTCATCTTTATTAATAGGACCATCCCTAAATTATTCTCCGAATAAACAAAATTTGGAAGTAAAGAACAAAATATTCAAAACACTATTATTTAAACCAAACGCAAACATATTTTTTAACTCATTAATAGCAGAAAAACTAGACAAACTTTTATTGTAAAGCAAAATATTTTTAAAAAATGCCAACTGCGATAAACTCAGAAGCATATTTTGTGGATTTAGAAGCTGCCCTTGCTTATTGGATCCTAACTTTCAAAACTTATATTGAATTCTGAACTAATATTAAAACCAAATAATTCTTAATTCTTTCTATTTCATTAGCACTTGTCAGTTTTATTAATCCTTTCATTTCATCAATCCATTTTGATTTGACTGATGCCAAACAAACTTAAGCGATAAAAAAAAGTAATTTTTTGGCATCTAAATAATAAACTTTTCTTCGTTATTGATTTGTTTAAGTAACAACATAATGCGTACTGAAAACCAACGTTTTTTTACGAATGTTAATATTTCAATAATATCTCAAATATTAATATTTTTTCAAAAATTTTACCTCTGTTAACATTATGGTTCAAAATGCTAAAAAACTACGTTTTTTGCAATTATTATTTTTGTTTTCTTTTGAATATAATGCAAAAGTAGTTTAACTTAATTAATTAATTCAAACGCTAAAGTTTAATCAGAATGAAGAAACTGTAAATTAAAACAACAAAAATTATCCTCAAATTTGAGAAAAAAAAGGAAACTAATCTGATTTTTTCGATTCATCGTTTGATGTCGGTTGTAGGGTTTCTTCCCAAATATTGCAGAGGTCCATGGTCCTACCTACACGTGATTGTCGAGTAGTGAAACTCATGTTGTGTTAACTAAAATCGTTAAATATAAAGACACAAAAATTTCACCAACTGTTAGTTCATACTAATTATTAGGCCGTTGAGTTCCTATGGCACATATTTTATCACATATTCCGTCTATGACATAAAATAAACATTATTTTTTCTGAACTTGTCGTTGCAATATTGACTGTTGAGTCTGTGCGGCACGAATATATTACAGTTGTCCATAAAACTTTATATAACGATAAAATTTGAGTCAAATAGCGCTTAAGCTTGTCTGGTTCTCAGCGCCTCATTTGCGAGTGACAGTATATTAATAGTTTTCAAGAAGTATATGAATGTTAAAAATGGTAATAAGTATATGAAATAAATTGGTTCTGATGGTCAAATTGATTAATGCGTCATTCCCCGATGGAGTAAAAGTTCAGAGTTCGAGTATGTTTATATTTTTTCAGAAATCAATATTTACCACTCTATTTAAAATGTAAATATCTATATGTTTTAGAAGCAAAACTCCCCTCGTCAGGATAAACAATACACCTACTAAAAATAGTAATTAATAATAATATTTTTGTGGTATATTGTTTATCTTTTCTTCTGAAACATTTGAGATATTTACATATTAAATATAGTGGTTTTAAACAAAGTAAATTTTATTAATTATATAATTGAAAATACACTTTGTATATACCACTTTACTTAAAATATATAAATATTTCTACATGTTTCGATAGCAATGCTATCATCTTCAGGAATAAATAAATACTAAAAAATAATTTCAAGTATAGAAAAATAAAAAATTTAAAACAATAATTCAAGAATATACAAAATATGAGCATAAACAAAAATGAATTAAAGTAGGTAAGTAACAGATCAAAAATGTTAATGCCAAAATAATTATAAAACATTGAATAATAATGTATTATTAAAATAATATATTATTAAATAATTATTAAATAATATTATTAAATAATGTATTATTCAATGTTTTAATGTTTTATAATTATTTTGTCATTAACATTTATTTTGTCATTAAGAGATCAAAAATGTTAATGACAAAATAATCATAAAACATTGAATAATAATGTATTATTAAAATAATATATATAATAATAATAATATATATAATAATGTATTATTAAAATAATATATTATTAAATAATTATTAAATAATATTATTAAATAATGTATTATTCAATGTTTTAATGTTTTATAATTATTTTGCCATTAACATTTTTTTATCTGTTACTTGCCTACTTTAATTCATTTTTGTTTATGCTCATATTTTGTATATTCTTAAATTATTGTTTTAAAATTTTTTTATCATTTTTTCTATACTTGAATTTTTTTTTAGTATTCATTTATTCCTGAAGATGATAGCATTGCTATCGAAACATGTAGAAATATTTATATATTTTAAGTAAAGTGGTATATACAAAGTGTATTATCAATTATATAATTAATAATGATGCCACAAAGTTATCAATCATTTGAAGAAATTATAAATTTTATTAATTTTATAAATATAACTCCACAAAGTTATTCTAGACATTTTGTTCATAATAAGTTTATTTATGTTCATACATAATTCCAGTGAAGGTTGGGAGCAAACAAAATTTTGCTTGCTGTCTAAAATATTACTTACCACAGCTATTTAATCAAGGTAAATGTTATTTCGTTCATTAATTTATTAGAGAAACCAGATTCTCGAAGCTTCCATCAGCCCCATTTCTCGAAACACTGTCAACCACTTAAATCATTAGCAATGTTCAATTTACTTACCTCTCCCAAAATATGCACAACCTCGGAGAATACCGTGAAAGCCTCTGTTTTAAACAATATTACATGAACACATTATAAAACAACCCTCGCTGATGGCTTCAGGGGGTAGTAACGAAAGATTTCACAATAAGTTAATAATGTTTAAACCTGTTAAGGTTTCAGACCAGGGAAAGGTCTGATGGAGGTATTGTTCCTGAGTGAAAAGTGATTTTTCACAATACCCGAAAGTCGGGCGAGAAAAGCAATTAGAGAGATTTCCCTGAAGATAGTTGTTCGCGATAAAGTGGGAAATTTACTGTTGAGAAGCGTGAAACTTTCATCAATTTTGGAGGTGATGGTTTGTAAGTAATTTATTTTTTTCTTGCGCAAATCAATTTTGTAGGCTTTTACAACAGCCACGAACTAGAATAATTTATATTACTTGTGACGTATCATGGGCATTTTTTTTTATATATATGATACAGCATATAAGTCCCAACTGCATGGCGACAGAGATACTGTGGAATATCTAATTACTGAAATATGTTATGTGGGTAGTTATGTCGAGGAAAAAATACTGTGACATTCATCCGTCATTTAAAAATACAGTTTCTTTAGAAGCCTAGATTTTTATGCCTGCTGTGAGCATTGAACTCGATCTATCTGACTGATCACCCAGGATTATATCCACCAGGCTACCAACTAACCTTAAATTATTGGTCATGAGTATTTTTACTTATTATAAACGTAATGAATCTACAACCATTTTACAATACATACAAAAAAATACATAACGAAAAGTTACATAAAATAAAAGGGTAACGGTAGAAACTGTAACACAAACCCAGGACATCATGGTCTATCTCGAATCTTGCGCTCTAATCCACTGAGCTACAGCTACCCCAATCCGTTCCGTATTTTTTAACGGAATCATGCTTCGATTTCTAGGAACTGTCAATTTCATCTTCAATTAATTTCCATAAATTTTTGGATGCTACCTTTTTACCATGACTACAAGATTCTACCAGAATTTATTTGAAATCTTTACACAGTATCTCGGATATTTTAAAATTATTTTTAATCATTGAAGATAATATTAACAGCTCTCAAAATGAAGGTTGCTACCGTTACCTTGTTCCTTTCTGTGTCTTTTCAGTTTCATGTTTTATTTTGAGATTTGTTAATATTATCTTCAATGATTCAAAATATATTACTATGAGGTTAATAAGCTTCAATAAGTTATTAAAAATGGAAGATTCTGAATTATCTAATGCGCAGTGCGGAGTTTGAATTTGGCCGGTAACCAAAAAGTTATGACAGTGCAATATAGGATCTAACAATTGCAGTTTCCGTTTAGTTTCAGTCAACCTAACTTTGCTTTCTGATTCTAGCCGATAGTAAACTACGTATTTGATAGGAAAAGATTACATTTTTTGAGCAAATATCCTTGGTATAAGAATAAGAACAGATTCATGTCTTAGATACACAATGTGGAACTCCTGCCCAATATTTTTTTTATCAATAATGACGTTCAAAATTAAATACCAGTATATTACTTTTTTTTCTAAAGTTAGTATTCACAGATAAAATATTTTTCAAAGTTTTAATTTTTCAAAGGCCACTAAAACGATCCAAATCTATGGACGGTCGGTTTTGAGGTTAGAATGTCAAATGTCAAAACAAGAATGAGCTTTACCGTACATAATTTTATATTCTATTCATAGTTAACCATAACTAAATACAAGTTATAACATTATGTCCCTTTTTAGAAGCTTTAACTTGAAGAATAATAATAGTATTGAGCATTAACATTATCAAAATATCAATATTGGCAATTGGTTTGATCGTGAATACTCTAATTTCTGTTATTAATATTAGTTTTATATATTGAACAACAATTATAGAGCTTAAAGTCTCCCAAGTTAAGTTTAAATTTCACCAAAACTCAAAAAAGTACATATTTAAAATAAAAAAACAATATCGAAAAATAAAAAATCTCCATACTAATCCAAAAACAGAATAAACACGTGACGTCAGATGTTCCAAATACAATGGTATCAGTATAACAAGGTGTTGTGATGAGATGATTTTTTATTCACTTTTAAATAGCGATTTATAAATTCATATATAACAAAAGTTATATATTCGGCGTTTGCTGAATTATATTAATACATATTTTTTAAGTAATAATATTTTTCACTGGAGTTCCTTATTATTACAAAATTTTATCAGTTCGTGTTGGAGTAAAAAAGCTATAACTGGCCAAGGTAATCATCAAAATAGTGTCGCTTACGACCACCGTTGCTTACAAAAGAGTTACCATTCTTTAGAAACTAGTAAGTATTTCTCAGACTGGTCAGGTCTGTAGATGACCGTAATAGGCTGAAACCAGTATGGCTTAAAACAAAAGTGGAAAAAAGTTTTAAATTGTTTTCATAAATCATTAAACTAAAGTCTATTAAATTTCTTAGTAACAAATTTATTTAAAGGAATTTAATTTATTTCCGAATTTGATTACGACAGAAATTGTATTTTAAGTAATTATATTGACAATGACATTGAGCTGAGATCATCTCGCAGTTCATTAGTCTCTTAATCTCAAAGACAAATCAGATTTACTATAAACTCTTCCTTTTAAAAGTTATTTTTAAGGAGTTAAGCCTTAACAGAAACAATTAATCATTATTTCTAAATTCCAATTAATTAATCATCCATTTAAACCGTCTTAATTGTCAAATCAATGATCCTTTATACAGCTGTGGAATAATCTCATAATGGTCAATCATATTTAACTGGACGGAAAGTAATGATTATGACCAGTATATAAAATTTTAAAATAGGTTCCGTTTTCGTCTTTGGATACCTCGTTTGGGAATATTGAGGTTTAGTGAAAAAAAAAACAATTTACCCGATACAAGTTGGCACAGGAATGATTTCTTTTTCTAATCGTCCTTTATCTAATTTTATTTTCGCACACGTTCAATTCAAGTAACAACCTTGATATTATATTTTATTATAAAAAATAAAATAACTTCGATTTAATTCCACTTTATTATTTTTTCATCCAACCGGTTTCGATTCAACCTGAACCTTCCTCAGGGGTGAATAAAAATATATTAAAAAAAAATAATCGAAACCGGTTGGATGAAAAATAATAAAGTGGAATTAAAACAAAGTTATTTTATTTTTTATAATTATGTATTCCCACAAAGTGTTTGCTACATGTAAAGATTTTATATTTTTTTATTAGTGCAGCGAGGTAGGTCCAAATTTATTTATTTACATCTGTATATTATTTAGTACTATTTTACAAAATATGTTTTAAAATTATAATGGTTTGTCATGTGTTTTATCATGTGGAGTATAAGGTAGGCTTGAGAAGGTGATACTTTTTATGTATTTATTCTATTTATTATGAAACACACATAATTAAACCATAAAATCTATGAAAGCTTTGACTGCCCATCTGGGAACAAATCCCATTTTAGGGCAGTCAAATTGATAAGTTTAGATCAAATTAAGTAAGATTATTCAAAACAGAATGGAAAAAGCTAGTATTGACACATTATGGCAATACGATACATCTAGAAAAAAGTGTAATTATCAAGTATAAAGAATATTACAGAAAAAACATATTAATTATATACTTTGAATGGATTGTTACTTGTCTTAAACATCTAACTAGGAGAACCTGTGCTGAGGTGTTCACGTGAATGTGTTAAATGTGTTACAAGTATTGATGTGTATTTATTAGTTTTGTTTTAATATTTTAGTTTTGTTATAAAATGTGAATTAGCATAGAATTTGAAGAGACAGACATTTTTATTTTTGGTTACAGTAATCAAAAATCAAAAGATACTGATTTAAGCAAATCCTTGAAAAAAGAAGACCACAAAAATAGTGAAAGAGAGAGATACGGAGAGAGGTGAATATCAAGTTTAAAAAAATGTGTTCGGTTATGTTTGGTTCGGTTATATCATATCTTAAATAAAGTAATAAAACCATTGATATTGTAAAGTGAATACCATGCTTTTTGATCCAGGCAGTGATATATATTTTTAGATTAATTGTACATATTATATTTACAGTTAGTAGTTGTTTCAGAGTGGTGGACATGAAAATGTAAATACTAATATTAAATGCCTTACTGCTATAACTTGTAGAAATAAGATAAAAATAATCTTACATTTATGTCGATTTTCAGCTTGCAAAGTAATTTTCATCATAAGCCACGAAACTGTGAAATATCTCGGTGTTTTGTAGAATGTATCAAATTTACAGGCAAAATATTATTACAAAAATTTAAATGAAAATAGCAGAATTTTTTTGTTCCTGAGAACGAAAATAATATTGAAGGATATTTAACTATTTGAGATGTGTAAAATCCCTAAGAAGATAAAGTTAAAGTCTTTAAACAACTCAAAGTCCTACTTAAGTTATTCAATGTTACATTTGATAAAATACCAGCCATTTCAGAGTTTAATCTTGTTTTATATTCAGTCTGCGTAAATCTTACAATATTCCACTTAAACCTGCTTAATCCAAGATTAACCTCAATCTATACCTTCCGATCCGACAGAGTTACGGTGTCAAACGGATTTCATCGCTAATCCTTTCCTCTTAAATAAACTAAACGGAATAATTGTGAAGGTAGAACTAATTGCATCGTATCTTTAAATTAACCAGTTTTAATAATATTTGGATGGCGGCAGGTTGAAAAGCGTAAGACAATTAGTGGAACATATTTAACGTGTTCCAAATGCTGTGTTTTCATTACAAAAAGGTTCAGACCTTCCTGCGGTCGGTTTGAAAAAGACGGATTGCTCATCAACTTTCACAGCTTAGTGGGTGAACGAAAAAACCTACCCTTTTTAAGGGCAGCTTAACACTTAGAGCCGCCAGCAAAAATGGTACAAGCGGTAAAGTTTTTAATTTTGGGAAGTCCAAGGGAGAAAGTTGACGGAATGCAGCAGAAATGAAAAAGAAAGGTGGCAAATAATCTCAGAATCGCGCTGACGCAAGACCACAAATCAGAAACGAAACGTTCCTTGAAATGACTTTAGCAGTGCTTCTTACATTCCTACATTCCTCTCCTCATCTCGTTCCCCTCTCTCTCGGGAAATCCATAGTCCCACTGGCGATGAAAATAAAACCGATGGGATGTAAAAAGTGGATGTATGTTCATCATTACAAATGAGGAGATCCGGAAAGAATTCAACAACAAAATTATTATTATTTTATTAATAATGAGTTATTTTTCCGGTATGTAGGAAGGTTGGTGCAGTCCTACATACTACGTATAAAGTTACATACATAGGTTTAGAAAAAATAATTAAAAATACTAGGTGAATGACACATGACACATAAAACATGAAACAAGTACGTGAAAATAAAGCTTTTAAGGAGATATGGCATTTAAATTGTGAGGGGGCCAATATCTTTCTTCAGTATGAGTCGATGCTGGAGGCTGGACTGAGGCGGGTCTCCATGATGAGAATATTCCCGGAGCTGTTTATTCTTTCTCTCATTCCTGCCACCCTGGATCTTATGAGGGCTGCAAAATCGGAAACTCGCCCCTTCGTGAACATACTGAAAGCGCTGTAGTATCTGAGGAGGCCAAACATGCGGAAGGCGTCATTGTATTGGACACGAAGTCTTTCAATGTACAACGAATGTACAACGTTACGCAGAAGGCAAGAAAAAGAGTCCTTTTTTCATCAGTACTACAAAGGTAAAATCTTCTTTTGAGCATGTTTGCTTTTACGCTGAAAGCTCGTATTTGCTACAATTATCAATATCATCATCATCTATGAGATTACTGGTGATTGTGTATCCTAGGTATTTAGTTCCTTCGGTCACCTTCAGGATCGCACCGTTCAGGGTAACTGGAGGAATACTTTTCGAGTCCTGACTACATCTTATGACTAACACAGCAGTTTTATTGGGGTTATAGGAACACGTTTGTTATGATAGAGACACTTAAATGGTTTGTAGGTACATACTTGTATTATATAGAAGAATTTAGATTGAAGTATTAAAAGAAAATTTCATGGATGAAAATGAGGAGCCAGGGACGCCCCTAGCATCGAGTAAATCACTAACCTGAGTCCGGTTATTTAAAGAAATGGAATAGCAAAACAGTGTCTTTGAATATGAATGTAGTTTTTTCTATTACTGCACAAAGTACAATCTGCAAAAAATCTCTAAGAAATCATATTATGTTGACGTGTTAAAAGGAAATGGTTTTTTTAAATATTATTATTACATATGAAAAAAAATTGTTTGAACAAATATTTTAATAAATACAAATCAAAATGTTTGAAACCAATGGTACCCTTGTCAGGATACAATGTATATTGATTTTTTTAAATACATAAAGTGGCTTCCACACGAGCCGAAGGCCCAACACTAAAAAAGGCGTCGAAAAGTTCGACCATCCGGTCGTCATTTGGTAAAGTTGGTAGGCTTGACTTTAGGAAACGGCGACCGGATGGTCGAACCTTTCAATGGCATGGCTTTTTAGTATTGGGCCGCTCTCTCGTGTAGAAGGACCATAAGCTTTGATAAATTATCAACATCAACTAAAATAACAATAAGTAGTGAGAGAGATTAATAATGGATTATTAATACAAACATAAATATATAAAATAAACAAAATTATTATAATTAATTAAAAATTACTTTGTAGTCATGACTTTATTAATATATAAATATCAACATGTTTAGAAAGCGATGCTTTCCTCATCAGAAATATACAGAATACTAAAAAATAATAATGTCAAGTATAGACAAATGATAAACATAGAACACAATAATGTAAGAATAGACAAAATTATAAACACAAACAAAAATTGATTAAAGTAGGCGATAATTAATTAAAAATTTCAATAAAAAATTGTTATAAAACATTGACGAATTATTATGATTTCGAAACGTTCGGTTCAAATTATCAGCATGTAAATCTCGAAACCTTTTGTATTTTTTTTCCTTTTTTGATGAAAAATAAAGCGTCCGCAGAATTTACATCCGACGAATCTGTTTACTTATAACTTGGATAAATCTTTTTCATCGAAAAAAACGATTACTTGCGTTTTTCATACAAATCAGGTAACAAATCTGGGCTTCCAATATGCTTTCTTATGTTGTTATTATTTGCATGCGACCAAATTTATTTATTTTCATAGTCTCTATAAAACAGTTGTACACAAATATATTAAAGATTGATACCCGAGAAATTGTAAAAAATATACACAAACAAGTAATAGAAATAAAAAATGGTACAAGTAAGTAAAAATTTGCATATTAATGATTTTAGAAAACATTGAAGACGATAATCTGTATCAAATATACAAGAAGTAAAAGGTTGATAGTTAAAGTATAAAAGGTCAAGGGGGAAATTTTATAACTATTTTGTAACATGGGTTAAGAGATAGTCGCAAAATTGTCTGTAAGTGATATTTAAAATGTCAACGGTCAATGTAGCATCGTTGAGTAGTTGAGTCACTCCGCTGATTTTCGTGTTCTGGTAAGCAGAAATTTTCGTTTTCGGAGAATAAATTAGTGCATGGGATCTCCCACGAGTTTAATTATTATAGACGTATAAGTTTACCTATTTCAACATAGATGGATTGCATATGGTTCCAGAGATTAACTTAAAGAAATGTTAACCTAAAAATATTCAATTTGAGCGTTCCCGTTAAAAACAAGGATGGATATAGGAGTTAGATATAATATATATATGAACAACAGTTATTTCCAAATTAGAAGTTTTCATAAAAAGGTATTTAAAGTTTTGGAAGTGAAGTATAAATCATGATTCAATCAATAGGAAATAAAAAAACTATTTTCTTTTTACAATGTAACTTTTATTTTTAAGGAAAATTGAAAATAAAGAGGTTTTCAAAAAATAAAAAAAATAAACCATCACCGAAGACACAATTTTGGGACTTGAACTGTTTTTTTTTTTTAAATCGAAAGTAAAGTCACATATGTTTTTAACATGGTGCATTCTTCTTTATAATTAGATAATCGATTTTTTTTTTATTATTTTTTATGTTTCATGGATATTCAGAGATGCATTCATTATTTTTCAGAATCAGTTGCTGATGAATCTTGTTCAATAAAATGTGGTACTCTTGCAGAAATGGGAAGGGAGGAATACCAACTGAGAAATTGCTTGGGGATCACATCGTTTGCATACAATGAACCCAAATCCTTTTTCTTAGCCACGCTATTGGAAGTTCAGTTATGTATGTAAAAAGTTAAGTTCACTAAACCGGTTTTTTCTTGTAACTTGTATCGAGACACGGACTTAGGAATAAATGTTAACACTTTGTGTACCGTTATAAATAGGGAAAATATAGATCATTGAGAAATATGAGCAACTGCATCAAAAAGCAATTTTTGGGAAAAAATGGACGTAATTGTATACCGACGATACATTCCCTCAAATAAAGTAACGCTCCTGCTTTTGGGTTTTAAGGTATGATCTTGATCCTTGCTTTCAGTCTAAATGCTCACAACCTACACGATCAAATAACTTTTCTATCATCGTAATTTACAGTCCAGTTTGACTCTCGAGCGTCCACAGTATTTATATTTAATCGTCAAAGAGAAAAAAAAATTAAATACGAGGTACGCGTTTTTTATGGGTTTCGTAAAAATATATATCTCTGGAAGCTATACAAGTTGGAAAATATTTATGTTCGCAATAGAGGAGGCATGATATAGAATAAACAAAATCATATTTACATTGTCAATACTAACCATTAAAAAGACGGCAAAAAGAAAAAAGGATACGTCCTATTTTGCTCAAATAACGAAATTATTTTATTTTTAAAATACTGATCACTTAGGGGACGATTAATGGAAGACCCAATAAATTAAGATACCGTATCTAAAGGCTGTGAAACCCACGTGATTACCATGATACAATATGTAACTACATTTCTGTCTAGTCGTTTCTGGCTGCAGCCTGTAGAATGAAAACTACTCTGATAAGAGACCGCAGTTATGTGACACGAAAGTGAATTGCAAAAATGTCCCAAAATTTCATGAAAAAACAATTCAATTTGAACTCTTCGATATACCTATAGAGTGTTGGATTTTGAAATGAGAATATGGTTGTTTCCTACCGAGGTGTTATTGATCCAATTCCTACATTCCTCAACTATCACTATTTAATTTGAAAGTAAATAAAACAAAAGAAAGTGTAAAATCGGATTCTTTTATTTTGAGCTAGAAAGAAAATGATTATCATCGAAGCTGGTTGGTGTTGTTTGTTATAAAGAAAATATCGTTTTTCGTATTCGTATTTGTCGTATCGTGTTAATTACCTTGAGGTGCCGCGCTTTGAATTATTGTCCGTAAATATTCCCAATTGGGACCAAGTAGAAAAACTCATCATTTTTTTAAAAGAAAAACACCTTTACATTAATAAAAAAATATATATTTGCATATGCTGAAATACAAAATAATGCATTCATTTTTTAAATTCTTTGTTTAAAAACGCGTAAATATTGAAGCAGAATTGACGCCATTTTTAATATTTGTATAAAATGATATTTGTCAAAACTTCCAACTGCATAAAATGGATATTTAAAACATAGATCATTAGGTTATTTTTTCTTTCTTAAAAAACCCTAACTAAAAACCTAGAACCTATTCGTTTATTTCCGCATATGCAAATATTTTTTTCAGTTTTCAAAGTTTTTCAACTGAGTCCCAACTTGAAATATTTACCTTGTTGCCAGGTAACACTGTTATTATTAAAAGTGTTTTATGTATCTGAATTCCTTCTGCCGGATGCTGCCGTAATAAGTGATTTGCCTAACCTTTTTATCTCATTCCTTGTTTGTATCCTAATTTCACCCAATTCCATCAAAAGTTATTATCGTTAAAATGTTTGTGTTTACAGTTCACTTTGCAAATTCATCTGAAGCTATATAATTCATATCCAGTTTTCGGATATAAGATCGAGAGTTCACCAGAAGAACAAAAACAAATTCTTAGTTTTTCGGTGATGTAATATAGTGTGAAAATTGGTCTGATGCTAGTCTACAATAATACAATTGTATTGAACGTGTCTACAGAGTAGATTAATTTAAACAGATAAAACATATTTCTTATAACCAAGCCGAGAGCTGGTATTTCAGAACACCGAACCAAGAGCCTATATTGCACCACAAATGTAATAGCAACTCAAGATTGCACCACAAATGCCATACGGTGACCATACTGGTTGGTGCTATAAGTCAAGTACGTTCGGAGCGACATCTCCATTGGAAAACTACCAAACGCCTTTATCAAGAGGATTCGCAAACGACAATAGTCGTGCGTCCCTGTGTGCCAGTGCCTAAATATTTACACTATTTTTCTTGTGCGGTTTTTACACGTCTCGTACAAAATTTTTAATCAAATACAAATCTAACAAAACAGCAACCCAGCTAGATTGAAAATAGACAAAGCAAGTATTAGGCTTCGCCTCAATATATTATAATGTCAACACCCACAATATTTTCAGGTAAATAATAATTGATAAATAAGCCGTTACAGGTACTACCATAAAATCATTTTATTATTCAAGATTGGATAAGCGAAATCGGGGTATCGCTGCTAAATTATCTTAAGACAAACCTCATTAATGCTATAAGATTGAGAACTGGGTGCCTGCTGCTACTAGCTACGAACAGAGAAGTTGGAGATGAGAAACTTGAGATAAGATAGGGAGGGGGTACAAGTGATTGATGAGAAGAGTTTGATATCGAACAAACAGATGCCGATCAACTCGGCTCCGGTTTGTGTAATTTGGAATTTAAATGTTTATTTTGAATATTTGTGGAAGAACTTGATTTTACTTTGGGTTCCATTTAAAAAATGTGTTTTGAAGACTTTTCAACTGGCACATATATTAAGTATTATTTTTCACTCGTTTTACTAGAGGATACTACCCATCTCCTCCAGAGATTTTTTTTTTGTTCATACTATCAACATATGAACAATTTAAAACTTTGACCATGGTTTTACAGATTAACCCGAGAGTAGTAGCGAGAAGTAAAATTTATTCGGGCCAACTTCAAAACAATTTTTTCATTGAAGTTGCCGACCGTTCGCGGTAGCTTTCGTCAAGACATGCTTTCCTTGGGTTCTTTCCTCAGCAATGCATTTGTCTTCATATAAGTAGGCTGGACCTAGATAAGTAAAAAATAAATTTACATTGTTTAGTGGGAGCTATTAAGTGAAATTAACAATAAATGAGTTAATTTTTACATGTTTTTGATCGAATTAATCAATATGTATCTTGAGTATATTGTAAGTGATCGCAATTTTTATTATCCTAAACGACAAAGATTAATCAAGGATTAATAAAAAAAGGAGTAAAATATACTGGGACTAATAGATATTTCAATGCTTCACATCAAATGGTGTAAATATCGTTGAGCTGTGACGAGGTAATTCCTGACTTAAAATGCTGAACTCATTTACGACGCCTAAACCACGGTTCGGGAGATTTTAGCAAGTCTAAAGAGTTTAACAGTCGAACCCAGTGGAACTGTGACATTCCAAGAATAAATGTATTTTTGCGTGTGGGAAAAAAAAGAGAAAGTTTGTAAGTTTCTTGGTATAAAAAATGTTACTTCGCATTGCCATTTTTAAGTTACTTTCTTGATTCTGTACGGTGAACTTTAATCTGGAGATACTGAGTACGTCTTGTACTGCAAATTTTAGGTTAGGTAATACGTATCACAAATATATTTTTTTAAATATTGAGTCAATAAAACTCCTTTACGCTCCCCTTTGAGATCGCAGCTAGAGTATGCATCTCCTATTACACTTATTATTTACACCGTTTGGCGAACGTACAAAGGAAGTTTCTTATATATGTTCAATTCAACCCGTAAATGACATCTTTTAAAAAACATTAATCTCTAATCCAAAACTTTTTTAGTTTGTTTTAATTTTATTATGTTGTATGAGACCTTTCGACACATTCCAAACCTCTCCGTTCTCCATAAAAGCAAAAATAATTTGTTCTATATGTATAATGTAAAAATATGTCTCTATTATTATTTTTGTAATGTTAACTAATTTATGTACCTACGCTTATTCCACCATACACGTAATACAATTATAAAATATACATTATTATTAATAATTTACTAAGTTTCTCCAGTTCAAATACGACAATATTTATTACCGTGCACTCCAATCTTTGAAACTACGGTGAATGGTAGCTTACACTATATTCCTGTATAAAATTTTAAATAATGAAATAGACTGCCCTTAACTACTATCTCAAATTTACTCTAACGTACCATCGAAACTTACTCGCCATTTCAAACTATTTTACACATTAAATAACAAAACAAACGCTGTACCAAATTCACCAATTTCGTGTATTCTTCAAACATTTAATGATCTTTGTCTCAACTTAAATTTTAACACATTTTTGAATCCTATCATCATTTAAGAAAATATTACTCATAACATCAATACGCAATCACAACTCTTTAGTACATAGCACTATTCAGACACACTAGTACACATACATGTTAATATGTATATATAATGATAAAGTGGTGATTACAAAGTACATTTTTAATTATTTCAATACTTAATAACAATCTCAAAATATACCTACCTACTACTATTAAGTGTATTTAATTCATAGACGTGAGAAACTCACAAAGATCGAATTGGTGCAATTATATAAAAAAATAATGCCACCATAAAATCAAAATTTAAAAGAACTAATCATCACCCAACCGAGAACGTCATTAGCAAAAGTTTTGCGAGGCAACAGTGAGTTACTACGGGACTAAGTCCCGAGGATATTAAAATAAAACAAAACACTAAAATGACACGAAAAGTTTTTTATTACGAGTACTCCGGTATTGTTTACGTCCAGACAAACTAATTAGTGGCGCTATAAATAATTCATGGGGCGTAATTTCATTTGTGGGTTACAGAAATTTGTATACTTAATGGGAGATGTACATAGGGCGGTGGGAGGCATGGTAAAATGGAGTTATAATGGCTGGCGGCGTTTTTCAAAGGGTTATTTAAAAATAATTAGCTTCTTCAGCGTGAAAAGCAAAAATATAATTAGGTTTGTGTTAAAGCGAACAAAATGAAATTTGCATCTGTGTTCATCTGGAGCTGAAGAATTTAAAAATATCGAATTAAATTGAACGATTTACAAATAACACAGAATAAAGTTTAAAAAAAAACTTTTCAATTATAACCCAGACACCCCCAAAAGAAAGTTATACCAAGAAATGTACTTGCTGAAAATCAGATAACTGTACGAATATAATATATACCTTTTAATGCACTAACTACAAAATGGACTTATACACACGAACACAGCATTTATAAAAACATCAAGTACACGAACACTACACAAGACAACATAATAAATTGTACACGAATACAGTAAACACTGAAAGTGGTAAAAGAAACGTATGTCATCAGGGTGTATATATTTACAATCCCCTTCCCGATAGCCCGAAAACGGAGAATTGAGAGAAAACTTAAAAAAAACTGTTCATTCTCAAAATAAGTGAGCAAAATAACAATGTATATTAGGAATAATGTGTAATAAAGAAATAATATAATGTAATATTAAGTAATATGATAGATAATAAAAGTATTAAAATTGGTTAAGAATAATATGTATGAAGTTAATTAAGATAATATGTAATATTTAAGTAAAGAAAGTGAAGTAATTATAAATTTCTTTAAACTTAATAAAAGATAAATAATAAAAAATATGTAATTGCACATGATGGTAACAACATAAAGAGGGGAGCGTTTGGTAACCCGATTGCGGATTTAATTGATTTCGAGGTCTGGTGTATTGGTCACACCGGGACAAGAGTGCTCCTGACTGGGGTGGTACATTCGTATCGTATGATAGTCTGAGTCAAGGCATTATGTGGATTTTAAGTTTTGCAGCCTTTTTAAGCGAATGAACAATAGAATTCTTAGTTAGGGATACGTTTTTAGGCTTAAGAGAATAGGGAGAGGTAGTGACTGAGTTGGCAACGCTGGTTCCCACTGAGGACTCCCAAGTTCAATTCCCTGACTGAATAATCCCTATACTTGTCACTGAATATCACTGTACAAGCAACACTTCCTTATAGCTTACATTTCCGATTTTTTTCGTTATTTATAAATACAATCTTCAAAGAATTATAGGTTTGTTAATGCTTTTAGAAGATTTTAGGTATTAAATGATATTAATAATGTTTTATTACTTCTTTACTAACAAATTAAAAAAAAATGATATCTTCACTGGGATTTCCCGTACTGAGGATTTTATTTACAAAACATGAATATAAATTATAGGAAACTCAAACCAAACACTTACCGGAGGCTCAAGAATATGGCTTTTTACAATAAATAGTAGAGAATTTAAAATTTATCGGCGGTAGGATTTCTTAAATAAAGTAACTGGTATGGACAAAATTATATGTTTTTTAATGTTGATAAATGTTATATTTTAATCATTGAAGAAGATAATATTAACACATCCCAAATGAACCACGAAACCGAAAAAACAACAGAAATTAAAAAGATTTCAGTCGCATCTGGGACTCGAACCCAGGACATTTACCTATCCGGGGTAACCGCTTAACCAACTTAGCTAATGAAACCAGTTCAATTTACGCCATTTACACCGATATCATACTTCATGTTCAAGATTTGTTATTATTATCCTCCATTTTTATAAATCCCATATTATTGGCTGCTATCCTTATGATGATTGCAAAGTTTCATCCAGAACTCAATTGTAATCTGGATAGATCTCGGATATACCTAACCGATTTTTATTTATATGAGACATCTATTGACTTATTTTACAAGCGGGTTCGAGTCCCAGATGCGACTGAAATCTTTTTAATTTCTGTTGTTTTTTCGGTTTCGTGGTTCATTTGGGATGTGTTAATATTATCTTCTTAATGATTAAAATATTACAACGAGGTTTACAAACTTCAATAAGTTATACAAAATAAATTGAAGTTATATTTTAACTTTCACCCGAAAAAGAAGTCGATGCATATTCAATTAAAAAATATTATTTGCAAGTAGTTACTACCATAATAAGAGATCGAGGAATTACTATGGATTCTAAATGTATGTTTGATGCACGAGTAAATCATTGAAAAAGTTGGGATTCATTTATAGAACGTCAATATTGCTTTATTTTTATTTTATTGCCATTCAAAAAAAAAAAAATTTAGCATCTATATCAAGTGATAACTGATAACCAGACCAAAAACTATGCATCCTGTGAAAATTTTAACAGGATTATTAACACTTACGCGCATCCCAATATTAATTTTATTAATATTTTAATGTTAATATTCTGTAAATGTTCAGAAACAGTATGTAAATAAATAAATTAGAATAAATAACCTTTTACGCTTAGCCAAGTGTCAAATTATTGACGAATTTGAAGATTTTTGCAAAGTTGAATGACAGTAAGCTTATGAATAAGTGGGCAACTCAAAGTGAATTATCTGATTTCTTGCTTATCATTTGATATTGAGGATTTTATTCATGAAAATCTTAGCTAGGTGCCGATTGCAAAGGACAATCTTGTTAGCTTGTATCATTGCCATGACCTTACGTTTTAACGACCGAATTTCACTACGTAATGAATCCGTTTTTATAGGCCCCCAGCTCACAGACACCCGCAAGAATGCTAACAACGCCGATTTGTGAAGGACAGCCCTGTAGTGGAATTATTCAAAACTTAAATGTTTACTGTGGATATTTTATAAGGAAAGTTTCTCTTTCGAAACATGTTGATATGTATATATTAATAAAGTTGTGATTAAAAACTAATTTTTAATTCGTTTATTAATATTGATGTCCGAAGTGAATACCAATTTTTTGAAGATTGGTTAAAGTTTATCAGGTACGTTTCTTAACACCCTGTATATAAGTTAGTTTAAGCGTAACAAACACTATTAAAATAATGTTAGTCAATCTTTACAACCTATTTTAATGATCGAAATAGAACCTTTAGATTTGTGTTAACTTTGGTGATCAAATTGAAAGGTTTTATTCTCACCCCCTTTGTTTACTCTTCTAAACCAGGGCAAATAGCAAAGCCAACGTAAAATCCTTTAAGCATTATCTACGAGTTAATATGACAAGCATTATTTAAAGGTTACATACTTGTACTTTCTTATTATTGTGTTATTAGCTATATGTATATGTTAATGTTGGTTTTCTAAATATTTTAATAATAATATCTGCTTCACAGTTGAACATGAGATTGAAGGTAGAATATTTTTTTAAAATCATTATTTTTAAAAACCCGCCCAAATTAGAATTGGTTGGGAGTAAATAAAATCATATAAACAAGTTGTCACAATGTGGATTAACCGCAGTTTGAAAATGCCCTTGGACGCCAAAACAGCTGTCGTAATAATAAAAACTAAAATTACTTGCGGAACTTGATAATATAATTAAATTTGATTTAAATTAAATTTAAAAAAAAAATGAATGGAGATCTACGAATTAAACACAAAAACAATTAATAATAGTTTATTTTTGTCATTAGTATACTGTGCATCCGGATGAATAAAGCTTAGTTTCCGAAAAACGTTGATATTTATATATTTATATATACTCGGCTTGTACATATCCACAAGTGGCGAATGTATTTTATTACTCTATTTGCTTTTTGTAATTAAAAATAAATAATCTTATTGCTGTAATTTAGCGTAATTTAAGGCTATAATGCAAAACTGTCAAAAACTTTCCAAAAATCAAACTTTTCAGTAAATTCAAAAAACTATACCGACTTTCAGAAGGGTGACTAATACCACAAACCTATTTTTAAATAATTGAAAAAATTTTTTTTTTCATTATTGCTGTAATTCATTAACTTAATAATATTTTAAATCTATATTTTAAATTATTTTATTTTGCAAATATGAATATTTCCTTTATTTCCTTGAATCTGTCCTTTAAAACATTTTCAAGTACAGAGAAGACTTTATAAGGTCCTGATTCAGTGTCCAGCCAGAAAAACAACGAAAAAAACCTTCGCTTTACTGTCAATCGTAAGAAAAATAGTGCGTTTTACAGAAATAAAAAATCTTTCAAATTTCTATTGGAATTAGTACACATTGCCATAGCATGAAAAATAATCACTTCTTCGAAAAGGGGTGCATAATTTTATGCTCAAAATAGAACGTTTTGTAAAAAAAATTGTTTTTAAAGATGAAAAATTAAAAGATTTTTGTCATTTTATCGTAAAAACAATAAACGCTGTCGATTCCCTTGCCTCGAATTACCCTGACTGCATATACTCGTATACAACTCAATTTCACCAATTTTGGAAATAGGCTGTATTGCATTACAGCCCCAAAAATTAAAGATATGCAAATATCATAACGTAGATACAAAATAACAAAACAGGTGGAAAATACGTTTTATTTATTACAGATTTTTTTTAAATTATGAAACTATAACCTGATACAAGATGGCACTATGTTAATCAGTTAGGTTGAAATCCATTTAAACGGATCAGAACCTAAATTACTCCGGTATATTTAAACTGAAATTAAATTGTTTACAAAGCGTAACGCTTCGTAGAACATTTAATAGATTTCAAAATTAAGTCTCCACATTAAACGGTTTTTAATGAGAAACCAGAGAAGGCGGAGGTCGTACCCGAGAACGGAAGGGACGCGGAAGTGCCGCCGCTGAAACCTTAATTAGCTCGCAGCGAAGCCTCCGCGGTCAGACCAATAATTGAGTGCCCTTTGTAACTAGTTTTGCACACTTTGACGTAGGACAAAAGCTTTGTTACCTGAATAGGGAGTTGGGAAAAAAGTTTCCGTTGGAACTTTCAACTTAGTAGGGCCGTCGATTTAATTTTTACTGCTGTACGATTAATTGAAACCCAGTACTTTAACGTGATAAAAAAAACATATCAAACACGTATATAAATGTCCACTTTAGTGCTGTTAGTTGACTGTTCATTTTGTATTTGTTTTATTTTTTTATTACTTAAATTATCATGAATTTCTTATAATAAACTTACAAAACTAAATACATAGTTATTTTGATTGCAGGAATCTTCTATTTTACAAAGAATTTAACCATTTAACATAAATAAGTTTAATTCTAACATTAATTTACCTTATATCATATATACATACATATTCTACGAAGGTAGAATGAAGCTGCTTTTTTTAAAGTAACTCTACACAGGAGGCCCTGATGAAAATGTTTTCCCTGGGGGCCTTTGACATCTTTGGGGGTGCTGTGTGGAAGATCTTTTTAAGGACAGAATAGAGTAAACCTGGATTTTGACGGGACTGATATTGTAGGAGGGAAGAAACATAGATGTCGGAAAATCATTCCATAGCCGAACACAAGAACGAGCCGTAGAACCGACTTGTTGTCATGTAACAAATGTCAACTGTGTGTAAAGGTTAGGTGCGCGTTTGGCGTATTTCCAGAATATTCATTGGTACTGAAAGGATAAATAACGCTAGTTTCTCAAAACATCTTACATTAAAATACCAGCAGGCTTTTGTTTACATTTTCGAAATATTTGTTTCTTTTTTATGTCATTAAAAATTTTATCAATCGTCCAACGCGTGAATGTTGTTACATTTTTTTAATATTTTCTGTAATACTTCTTCTTCACCGAATGGGGATTATATTGCATTTAAAATGTTTTACTGTGTGATTTTAATATAATGTTGTGCAAAAAAAAGTGCTTTCCTCTTTCATTTCCAGCAATTCTATCATATAAAGTGTGGGTTGAACGAACTATGTGGAACAGCGGTTAGATCTTGGCTCTTGGTCTAGAGATCGAAGCTTTGGAAAAATAATGTTTATGGAAAATCAAAATCCATGTAAGTGACAAATATTTTTCGACATATTAAATAAGCAGCTAAAAAAAACATAGATTTGTTTTTGGCACATACTAATATTACTATGTTGTGCAAACAGTACACATTGATAAACATCAGTTTTAAATATTATCAATGAAAAATGTTCTACCCAATGTTAAAAGAAAAAAAAATTATACCTCACTGACTTACACTACAAGGAGAAAAATTTTAAATCTACGAAGCATTCCAAGATTAAATAAATCTTTTGGCCGGAAAAACAATAAATTCCATGCTACAAAATTGTGAAATACACTTTTAAATAATATTTATAATACAACGGAGATACAATCGTTCAAAAACAACATTATGTTAGGACTAAGTAAACATAATTATGAGAAAATTAGAAAAAAATATGAATACAACATAAGTGCGTATTAGTAAAATCAACACAACTACCTACAGTTCTCCGCGCAACTGGACTCCCTATTAAGGAGGACTGTGAATATAAGAAACTATTTTAAATATGCTCATTTTTAACAATGCAAAATGATAAATATTAATGAATCTTAAATAGAATTTAATAATAGAACAATCTACTAAGAGGAACGGCTGCGCGGCCTGTTTCATATAAACATTTGCTATTTTTTTTTTTTTTACAGTAACTCCACACAGGAGACCAAGGAGGAAATAATTTCCCTCAAGGCCTATATCATCTTTGGGGATGCTGTGTGGAGGATCTTTTAGAGGATAGGAAGGAGTGAACTTGGGTCTTGAAGAGACCCATGTTATAGGATGGAGGAAACACAGAGGCCGGCAGATCATTCCACAGCCGAGCTGTTGAACACAAGAACGAGTCGTAGAAGCGACCCGTTCTCATGTGACAAATGTCAACCGTGTGCAAATGTTGGGCGCGCGTTTGGCGTGTTTCCCGACTATGCACCGGTGCCGAAGGGATCAATGACGCTAGTTCCTCGGAGCATCTTCCATTAAAATACCGGTAGAACAAGGACAGCATTCCCACCCGACGTCTGTGCTCCAAAGATTGCAACCCATTTGTTAAGATAGGCGAATCTATCAAACGGACCGCCCGTTTCTGCACAGAGTCAAGGTTTTTTTTCAGATATTTTGGGACTCCCGACCAGAGGTGGCTGCCAAATTCTACAATGGGGCGCACTTGCGATTTGTACAGGGTCAGCAGTTGTGTACTATTGCTATACTTTGTAATGAAATTATCATTATCATTTGGTTTAGTTTAGTATTTTGACCTCAAATCCAAAATTAAATTTTGTATTTTTTATAATTTTAAATAAAGATCATTCAATTTGGTTGGGTATTTTGTCTTCAAAACCAAAATTAACTTTTGTATGAAGCAGGACGCGCAGCCATTCCTCTTAAAATAGACGTAATATTAAAAATATTAACGGTATTATTCCCAGCTACATGCGTGGGATGTGTAGCGTAACATTGTCAATATTGTCATCATATCAAACAACAAAATATGAAAATTTGATATGAAGAAAAATAAACATAATACAAGAAAACAAAAACTTATTCTTAACAACGAAACAAGATAAATTTAATATTAATATATCTTAAATAGAATTTAATTATATGTATTTTTTTAAATAACAACCCTGTTGAATTCTTTTAAAGGTGCTGCCCTGCTGTTGAAGGAATAATGTGAAGCATCGGAAAGAGCACGAAGCACGATATCATGCGTGCTTAAAAGAGCCATCAATACCGTATCCGTATCAATAAAATAACTTTCTAACTGAGATTAATTTATCTGGCCAAAACAACCCGGATTTTTATTACTAGAATTAATTGAGAGCCCCTAAAAATAACGGATTTTGTTAAACGCAAACCTCAGCAAGAACCATGATGTTGATAAAGGCTTTTCACGGTAATAACAATAAAAGGTTTTACAGAAAAATACAGTGGACAGAGTAACTGTCCTTGCATACATAAATTATTATTTAGGTAATGATTTTCTTTTTATTTCACATTGGCAAAATACTTTGTAATGTTAAAATTTTTCTTTATCTATTAGTATTATTTTTAAGATACGAAAAATAATTTACTGCACTTAGGTGTATTGTTAGCTAACCATATAATTTATTTATAACCCGCCCCGCATCAGTAACCTAATTCTTCTAAAAGTCGGTAGAAATCTTAGGTTCATTTAAATGTCGTTAAAAAATTGAAAGTGAAATTTTTGCTCCCTAACAATTTTCTATTGATTTCAATGTATTAAATACTATTGATCTTCCCTACATACCTTATAATATGTTTTCATCCTTTCACCTCTTTTTCATTCTTAATATGATTTTTGCGAAATTATTTGTTATTGTTTATTGTACTTACCGATTATTATTTCTATGCAAACATTCATGTGTGTATGTTTTGGGCATATTGCCTATTTTATGTAGTAAAATAAAAAATAATAAAAAAATACCTTTCAGCGAATTTTCTCGAAAATCTTGGAGAGGCGCAGAAGTAAAATGTACTTTTTTAGAAATTTAATGTAAATCTAACATAATAATATTATTATTACATAAGGTCTGGAAGTATTTTAGTTATCATTATACTGACAGCTGTTTCGGCGTTTAAGGACGTCTTCAAACTGCTTGAAAACTAAAATACTTCCTTAACTTAATAATAATATTAATAAATTTGATATATTAATATTATTATTAACGGCCTACATGGTCGAGGAGTAAGGTTCTCGACTACGAATCCGAAGGTCGCCGATTCAAATCCCGGCGTGCTCAAGTGAATTTTATTTAATTAATTTGTGCTGTTTCACAGTCAATTCATTTAAAAATAATATATAGTAAATTTGCCCACGCTCCAAAGTGGTCGATACTCTCAGTATCGCCCTGGTGAAAGACCACCATTCAGAATTGAAACGTTGCTTGAAATGACTTTTAGCCATTTTTGGTGATCAGATCTGAATAGCCAGATATTTCCCCACCTTCCCCTTCCACTCCCCCTCCACATTACCTTCAGCCTAACAATTCGCCAACTAAAGATTCCATAATCTCACTGGCTCCAGACGGTTGGGAGCAATTGGGATTCTTGTGGGGTATTCATATAAAAAATACGTTAAATAAAAAAAATTTAAAATTAAAAATTAAAAAAAATAAACACATAAATAATTAATCAGTAAAACGTTCACTTAGCTTTAAGGTATGTAGCGAAAATATATTAATATTTTAAGGTTAAACGAAACGTGATCCGCGTTCACAGATTGTGCTAATTTAAATATTTTAGGAAAAGCACTTTTACTTCTAAATTGATTTAAATATTGAGATGAATAGTTTATTGGCGGTTGTACCTACATACGGAATATGAAGTGGAATAAATTGTTATTGTATGTTTAATTCAGTTTCATATTAGTATATTGATTTTTATAAGTTAACAATATATTATAGTTAAACTAACAGTTTTTTGAGGGACTTAAGTTTTAAATCTATAGTGTCAATTTATTCCATTTCGTATTCCATGTGTACACCCGTCAACAAACAATTCGTTTCAATATTTAAAAGCATTACGTGCTAAAAGTATTTTTTTATAATATTATTATATTACCGCCCCAACTGTGCGCATCAACCCTAAACGTGGATTTCGATAGAAAAATATATTGATGTAGGTTAGCAAAGGCATTTTTTTTTGGTGATTTATAGATTAGGTCTTTGATTGATTCTTATGTGCCAAAAATGAAGTTATCCAACATAAATGTTGTAGTCGTCTCGGTCTATCCAAAGTAAACACCATTTTCCCTTACTTCTGTTTAAATTGATGAAATTTTAAAATATCGAAACTATCTCTTTTGTAGAAAAAAATTTTCATTGGTCTGTCTACGGTCAACAGATCGAAAAGTCTTCCTTCCTAACCGAAACCTTTCAAACCGAAACAAATCACTAACTAACTAACTAACCATCACGCCGTTTCTCCGCAGGGGTAAGCAGAGAGGATGGACCGCCCAACAACTCTATCTTAGGATACACATGCTGCTTCATTCATATTCATGCAACGTAGATTCTCTTCTGTTATTCCGACTTCTGACGTGGCCCAACTCAAATATTTAATAATAATAATAATAATATTTATTTGAAACACATTATTTCACAAAAATATTTAAGAAGGCTTTGACTGTCCAACTAGGAACAAATCCCGTTTTAGGACAGTCAAATTGATATGTTTAGTTCATATTAATATAAATATAAATGAAAGAATATAATAGATTCCATAAAGTAAATTAAATTTTAGTTATTATTTTTATAAACAATAATTATTAATCTAAAACACTCATCCAAATTGAAAAAACCTTCCGAGCAAAGATAAATGTCGCCGGCAGGACTCGAACCCGCACCCTTCTAATGTCCGGTCAGATGCTCTACCGTTGAGCTACGTCGGCTTATCGCAAACCCGCCAAGTTAATCAATATATACTAGTGTTCCATTCAATAATTACTGTTTTTATTATATTTTCACCTGTAAACAACCAACTTTATTAGAGCATCTGACCGGACATTAGAAGGGTGCGGGTTCGAGTCCTGCCGGCGACATTTATCTTTGCTCGGAAGGTTTTTTCAATTTGAATGAGTGTTTTAGATTAATAATTATTGTTTATAAAAATAATAATTGTTACCCTTTGCGCTATGCACAAAAATCTTGTCTTAAGTTTTTAAGAACTTTAGTTTATCAATTAATAAATTTTATTTGTTTTTTTGTTTTTGTTTTAAAACTATGATGCATTTTTTTATAATTTGTTTTAGAGTAATAATTAATTACATATGAAATATAAAAGTTTAAAGTATAAAATATAAAAGTTAATAGTATGACATGGATTTTTTTAAATTTAGTGTAGAGTATTAATAAATTACATATGAGATGTAAAAGTTTAAGTATAAAGTATAGAAGTTTAAAGTATGTTATGTATTTTTTTTAATTTAGTGTGGAGAAATAATGAATTATATTTGAGATGTAAAAGTTTAAAGTATAAAGTATGAAAGTTAAAAGTATGAAAGATTAAAGTACGATACGCATTTTTTTTAAAATTTAGTTTATAGTAGTAATAAATTACATATGAAGGTTTTATTAAAATTGTACATATCTATAAATGAGCATATGTTCGCTTTTGACCCCTAAATCGAGAAGCCATACATTGATCAGTTTACGCATTTGATTCTCTTGATCGTGCCATGTCTTCCTCGGACGTCCCCGGTTACTTTTTCCATTCACATTCGCGTCATATATTCTCCTTACGTGCCCAAACCATCCAAGCGTACCATTCTTAATCTTACTCATGGTCATACGATCATACATGGTTTTAACACACACTCGCCTCAGAGATCTCATTTCTACAGCATTCAGTCTACTTTCACCCTTCCTCTGTTAGTTCCATCCCTCATTTCCATACATCAGGGTTGTTGTGAGCACTCCATTTTGGGCTGCTAGCTTCGCTTATTTGAACAACTTTTTGTTAGCGCCAACCACGTTCAGTCCTCCGTTAATGGAGTTTCCTGCATTCACCCTTGTTTCAATATCCCTATCACGCTTATAGGAATTATGTATTCAGTGGTGGGGAGAATTAGTTATTTTTCTGAATTCTTTAAATTCACTTAAATATCCCAAATCAATTTTTTTATTAAGGCACATGGCTCAATATTTTACGTATTAATAACAAAGGTACAAGACTAGATAATCTTGAAGACATGAAATTAAGAAATCCCTCAGCAATCACGATCGTGTAATTAATAACTAATTAGGATTAACGCTAAGCCCATTATCTTTTGGCATGTTCCTGGTAATCTCCACGTTTACCCTCCCTTACCTCTCCTTATCGTTATCTATGTCGGCCTCACCTGTTCCTCTCATCTTTCTCGCACCTGACGCAATTACTTTACACTAATTATAATCACTTCCAATTGAACAGATTATATTACATATATATTGATTCAAATTATAATATCATGTATTGCGTTTGATCTGAAGAAGGCGCATTTCCATTCGAAACTGTAGTTAAGTAATTCACCTAAAAACATTGAGGTAATGTGAATTTCCACCAAAATGTTAATAAGCAATTGCATAAAGGTTACGTCGCGTCGATTTAATTACAGGAGCAAACAGGAAAACATTGTTGATCACATTATATGTATAAATATATATGTGCGTATTTGTTTACGTGTGTATGTATGTATGCTCCTGTGTGCACATGTGTGCATGCATGCACATATGTAAAAAAAATGTATGTTTATTTTTGTGATCTAGTGCTTATGCATGTCTTTTTCTCCTTTATATCTTCTACTTTATTTGATAATTTTCCAATATTCAGCATCTTAATATA
>JAHDVE020005151.1:32784-129289 GCA_022606495.2 Halesus radiatus | reverse complement strand
GACATTTCTAGGACATTTCATCTCTCTATGCTTCACCTGCCAGAGGTTGGACACCATTACAACAGATACGCATTGTTTTGAGACAATTGCTCTAAGCCGGGTATTCATGGACCGCGGCCCGCCGGCACTTTGATTGCGGCCCCCGAAAGCATTTCACATTATCAAAAATGTAAGACTGATTTCAAATCAATTTATTTTGGATAAAATTTCTTATTTAGTATTCACTTTCGAACAAAGGTTTGCCTATTCGATCCCTTGGAATAACAAGGGTCCATCTGACAAGGTAATGTTATACAATAATGAGCCTTAAAGTTACCTTCTATAGAGCACATTATCGCATGACATTGCTGTGTCAGATGGAACCTTGTTATTCCAAGGGGTCGTATTTGAAAAAAATCAAGTCCATGTTAGATTTGGAATTGTGGTTAAAAACATGTAAGTAAAATCTCAGCTGGAGCTTATAGATCTATAAAACGATGAAAATGTTCGTCAATACTTTAATAATGCTAATCTGCAATATTTCTTTCGTTATCTTACCAAAGAAAAATATCTAATCTTGGCGGATAATGTATTCAAATATGCAGGTGTATTCGGGTCAACCCGGTTAACCTATATAAACAAGAAAACATTTTCAATTATCAATATAAATATATCTAAACCATGAAACCGTTTGAAGGACGAAAATCTAGAATCAATTTTACGTTTTTCCACCACAAAATTGTCACCACATACATATAGCTAAAATAGTGTCAACTCGCCAATGTTACAAATCAAAGTGAATGTTTTGCAAATAAAATAATGTAAAAATAAAAATTGTAGCAATTATATTTAATAACTATGTTGAACAATAATAATATATATATAGATAAATTGATGTATCTACGAGTATACTGTTTTCTTTGCCACTTCCCCCCCACCATCCCGCCTCACGGACGGTCCGTGGGGCCTGCCAATAAAATAAGTCTTCATATGTGTGGCCCTCTCAAAAAGTCCGTACACCCCTGCTCTAAGCAATGTAGTTAGTTTTTCTTCCGCCAATAGGATCTTCGTCTATCTTTCCTTCTTTTTCAAGTAATTTTTTTTTACCTTGTATGGTTATAATGCCTCCTTAGCATTTGTCTCGTTCCTCAGCTAAAAACGGATACACTAAAATAATTTTATTATATTTATCAATACTATAAACGGAATCGGAATGCAAATTTTCGCCATTTAAGTCGCAAGTGTGTTTATTGAATATTTCCTACGACAATTCGTATGCAGATGAGATTTCTCTGTCGATCATTCGAGTATTCATCTTACACGTATGGCGCCCCCGCAAAGCGATTCCTAACTATTTATCGATTAATAAATTACCAAAAACTTGTATTTCACTAAAATCGGCTATATTTAACAAATGTCATAATTTGTTTCACAAAGATGTCGGATTCGGCTTTATGTCCGAAATTAAAAGTCACGTGCCTTGACTCAACTTTTTGAAAACAAAACGGTTGAATATAAATTATGATTATAAATGAGTAGGAACCACCTACATGAGCTACTCGTTGACGCCACAAAATGTCGTTAGTAAAAACCGTTATTTTTTTTTTACTTGGAAATACAATCAATCAAATTCACACACTGATAAATAATGACATTAGAATTAAAACAAAAATAAAAACAGTCCTTTTATGATATAATGTTATATCTATTTTTTTGTAAAGCGCAGACGATTTTCTAAATTACTTATTTATTAACTGTTTTATTTTTTCCATTTTTATTTTTTTTAATTTTTTTTTATTTACTTTTTTTTTTATTTATTTTTTTATTATTCTTTTTTTTTTAAATTTAATGTAAATCAAATTTAATAATGTTATTATTAAGTTCTGCAAGTATTTTTAGTTGTTATTATTGTGACAGCTGTTTCGACGTTTAAGGCTATTTTCAAACTGTTAGTTTTAAAATGGCCTTAAATGGCATTAAATTAAAAAAAAAATTAAACGGAGTTCTACGAACTAAACACAAAAACAATTAATAACTGTTTTATTGTTTTGTGTGACCCAGCATGTAATTTCTAAACAAACGTAATGTTTGTTTTGATACGTTTTCTTCCTTTGGTAATAATGATTTAAAGGGTATATTTTGGTATCTGTTTTCAAATACCTAGTTAGCGTATCTATGGACTTGGCATACTAGCAGCATGTTCCTATTTCTATTTCATTTATATTGTACACAAAACTGACCCGGGTCATGAGTCTGAAAAGAGTATTTTATAAATGTGAGGAATCAGGACGGAAATGTGTAGCGTTCAATCTCCTCCGTTCAATACTACGGTAATCACTATTGCTAGCGTTATTATTAAACACTTCGCATCTTTGAGAGTTGCTCAATAATAATAATAATAATATTTATTTGAAATACACATTATTTTACAGAAATATTTAAGAAGGCTTTGACTGTCCAACTAGGAACAAATCCCGTTTTAGGACAGTCAAATTGTTAAGTTTAGTTCATATTAATATACATATACATGAGAGAATATAAAATAATCCATAAAGTAAATTTAAAAAAAAAAAGAAAAAAAGAAGTGTTTTTGTTTTTTTTTATTTTTGGTTTTCAAGTATGTTGCATTTTTAAAAAAATTTTATTGTACTGTATTGTATAGTAACAATGAATAACATTTTAGATATTAAAGTTTAAATTAAAAAGAATAATAGCTTATACTATAAAAAACTAAAGTATGATATGCATTTTTTAAATTAGTGTAGAGTAATAATGAATTACAAATGAGATGTAAAAGTTTAAAATATAACGTATAAATGTTTAAATAATATAAGTTAAAGGCATGATATGCAATTTTTAATTTACTGTAGAGAAATAATGAATTACATACGAGATGTAAAAGTGTAAAGTATGAAGGATAAATGTTTAAAGTATAAGATACTAAAGTTTGATATGCATTTTTTAATTTAGTGTAGAGTAATAATGAATTACAATTGAGATGTAAAAGTGTAAAGTATGAATAATAAAAGTTTAAAGTATAAGATACTAAAGTTTTATATGCATTTTTTAATTTAGTGAAGAGTAATAATGAATTACAATTGAGATGTAAAAGTGTAAAGTATGAAGAATAAAAGTTTAAAGTATAAAATACTAAAGTTTGATATGCATTTTTTAATTTAGTGTAGAGTAATAATGAATTACAATTGAGATGTAAAAGTGTAAAGTATGAATAATAAAAGTTTAAAGTATAAGATACTAAAGTTTGATATGCATTTTTTAATTTAGTGAAGAGTAATAATGAATTACAATTGAGATGTACAAGTTTAAAATATAAAGTATAATAGTTTAAAAAATAAAAGATTAAAGTATGATATACATTTTTTTTAGATTTAGTGTAGAGTAATAATGAATTACATATGAGATGTAAAAGTTTAAAGTATAAAGTATGAAAGTTTAAAGTATACAAGATTAAAGTATGATATGCATTTTTTTTTTAAATTTAGTGCATAGCAGTAATGAATTACATATGAAGGTTTTATTAAAATTGTACATATCTATTGATGATATTACTTTCAGGTAGAGTAGTGTAAGCAATATACCGACCTAAGTTCTTGGTGAGCATCTACATAAATCAAAGCCTTTGTCTTCTTTTTGACAGGATCCAATGACATCATAGTCGCTCCGAGCATAAACATCACCCTTGATTGGTCGCGCTGAAGAATTATGAATAAATCAGCTGCCAATCGATGCTTGCTATTATTTACAGAGTCCGATACTTCTCGGAATGGTTGTTATTGCTTTTCGAAAGGATCAGCGTATTTTTGCTGAATTTATGACCAAGATGTGAGTTATTAATGTTGTTATCTTACCAGTGGCCTCTTTGTGTGGATGAGTCAGTATTCAACCCATAGCAGCTTCTACGTCCCCAGTGACAGAAGGCAATAGATCTTTAATGGAATATGCAAATTATTCCAATAATCAATTATTACACTCACAAAATATCTAGGCTGAATAAGGCTTGGCCAAATTCAAGTAAATCACTGGCGTTTAAATGAATTAATTTCAACATTTCGAAGACTAATATTTCAAACCATAGTAAAATATTGGATGCGCGGAATGCATTTTTCACAGGCTTGAATTTTCCAGCAAATGTTAGAGGTTGGATCAAAATACTAATTTCTTCTAAACTGTGTACGGAATTCAAATATTAAGTAATACAATGTCGATTGTGATGTAAATACGGAGAACGTCACTGTACGTAACACGCTAATTCTGAAATTCAATTCAATTATTAAAAATACTCTTATAATCTCTAAGATTCTAAAATTCAAAATCACTTAATTCTTATTTTCAGCAGGTACAGGTACACATAATGAATTTATGCCATCGTTCTTACAATACTCGGTGGCAGTGGCGTGCATTGGCATGTCCAAAGGTAGGCTGTGTGCGTTATATCTATTTTCAAAACGAACATATCATTTTGCAAAAAAATACTAGCATTGTGTTTTACAGCTTCAGTGCAAGCAGTGTGCGGATGGAAGACTTTGGGTTATGTATCCCGCTAAAACACTAGATTTAGGAAGTCACAAGTACCGCCAAAGTCTGGTTGCAACTAAAAAGCATAAATTATGCAAAGAGAAGCAATTTATTGTTGCACAACAATCATGACAAAAAATATCAACAAAATTTATTAAAAAAGTGATTTTAAATAGAAATTTAAAGTTTATTTTTTATTTTTAAATAAAACAATAACTTTGATTACATCACTTTTATTCGTTATATACTTTTGCCAACCGGGTTTTGCTACTACCGTAGCTTCGTCAAGGCAGTATAATACTAAACTATGAACTAAGATACACATGTGTTATGGATTGATAAAAGCGGGCGAGTGGAGGGCCGAGGATGGGAGATCAGCAGGGAAGGGCGTGTACTTTGTTTATTGGGAATAATTGAAGAATTGGACTTTTATTTAAATTTATTTGGTTATTAATGAGTCTAGTATTAGTGTTTTTGGCTTTCCTTATTTCTAACTAACTAACTAACTAACCATCACGCCATTTCTCCGCAGGGGTATGCAGAGAGGACGGACCGCCAAACACCTCGATCTCGGCATACACTTCTTGCTTCATCCACATTCATACATCGTCTCATTCAACGCTTCTAAATTATCAAGTCGAATGCCTGTTCCATTTTTATGCAGTAAAATAGTGCCTGTATTTTTATTGAATGTGTGGTCTGTCTAAGGGGTGGTTGGCAAATTCCGATAATCCATTATTATTGATCTTTTTTTTGTTTTTTTGTTACGTTTTCCATTGGGTGGGCAAAGATTTTTAACTTATATGGACTGCACGCTACTGGTTGGTGGTAAAATATAGTTGCCTACCAAGCAGTTGATTAGGGTTCGATTCTCGGCCGCGGTGATAAACCAGTTTTTTAAACAAATTTACTTTTATTTTAAATACTAAATTAATTTTGATCCCGTGATTTTAGCCCTAGAGTATGAATAACAAATAAAAAGACCGTTGTGTTCATAACACTTCTTACGAAGTAACGTACATCATGTAATAAACAACACATAAATCTTACACAAAATATCAGTCTTTGTTGCAACCTGCGCTTCGAAACTCTCCCCTTACTTCCAAACCCTTTAATAAATCAGATTTAAAAAGAATAGTTCGACCGGCCGACTCCGTCAAAAGTCAAACGTAAGCAGAATTTATTACTTCACGAAGTAATTACCGACGCATTTTTTTGTTGCTATTTACTTCCTTTAACTAAGCGGCAAACGGCAGTTGCGCAAACTGCCTCCAAACTTCGGCCTGAAAAGTGCACGAGGTCCGTGCTCGTCCTTCTCCATCCATATCTCGTATAGAGACAAACAGCATGCAAATTAGCTAGAAACTTCGCAAAAGAGTATACATCAATTCAACCGGTGAATTAAATCACCCATACTGTTATAATTTTTTTTTGCCTAAGTTTTATATTTACCTGGTGAATAATTTTTTTACCTTCCGTGTATTTTTCCTAGAAAAAATACGTAATGGCACCATAGTGATGGGCTTTTATTGTAGCGAAATCTTGAATGAGATCTTTCTTTCTACTCGGGGTATCTTTTGTACGTTCTACTAACTTATTCACTTGTGGGTGTCTGTTTAGGCCTTTAGCGGCAGGCTCATAAAGCACCCAAAGCGAAGTCATAAATAAGGAGCTGCCTGTCAGGCGACTTGCTTGCACCGGTCGCACATTTCGGAATATTCGCAATTTGGCAACACTGTATTATTTAAAAAAAAACATCGAACCCCGTAACTTCTTCTGCGCCTTTCGGATGATGTTGTAATTGGGTAAATTCTTATTAATGAATTTATCGACCGAGATCGCATCGGACAAGTGCACGGGACGATTGATCGAATTCGTCGACATTATGTTCATTAATTTATTTAAAATAAAAAAAAGTGAGATAAATGTTCGATTTTATAGTAAAGTAATACACATCTGATACATGTAACCAATATTTAGTAATCGTCGCTTTTTTGCTTTGTTTATTTATTAATTTAAGATATAAATTAAAATTTCACACTTATAGAGATATTTTCGTAAGATATTATATCACTGGATAATTTGAAAAAAAATATTTACTTAAGATTAAAACATTCTTCAAAATATTTTAATATTTGTATACATTATTAATATTTGAAATAGGTTAATATGAAGGCCAAAGAAGAAGTTCATATTATTTGAAGCCGAAAAGATATTAGATAACCCTATAAAAAGTTTCACCTATTTACTACAGCCATGGAGCAGTCCATAAAAGTAATAGCCAGTACACAATGAGATAAAAAAAAGATTCGACAATTAAATTTTATTGAACAGTCGAATGATCCCTCGGAAAGTACCTATATTAATCTCTTTATGATACCGCTGTGATCCTGACTCTAAATTATGAGCGATATCATTATAGAATCCAGCGAGACGCCATCTTTGAAAGAGTTGAAAAAGGAACGAGATTGAATGAAATATATGTTAACTGTCAGAATATTAATAGGTAACACAAAAGGAGAATGAGGAGTATTTATGATAAATGTGCGGGGAGGGTTTCTCATTATAGAGATGGCCAAATCAAAAGTCTTTATCGCCTGCCTCTCACATTCATCATGCATTATACGCCTCCCATTCGGATAAATAACTGGCCTGGGTCGGGCGAGCAGCGCACTGCACATGGCCGAGCTGCTAGCTGCTAGCTGCTCACGAGGGGCTATCTCTACTCTATACCTCTATCTCTCCTCGTCTTCTCGTCTCCTGGCACTCGACAGCGATCTGAGTTACTGTTCTACACGCCGGCTCCCGTCTCCCTTCTCCTTCCCTCTTTCTCATCGGCCGGGCCAGCGGGGGATCTACCTTTTCTGGTCAAAAACATTCAAACCATCAAGAGCTCACAAAATATTACTATGTATCATCGATAAATCTACTCCATCTAGCGCGGTACAACGGGCAGTGATATACTCGTAGCCATGATGGAGCTATTCCATCTCGGACATGTCCACTTCGCCTGGCCGCAGACCCAGGACCAAGATAGCTTTACCCAACACAGCGACAGTATAAATACACCGAAATGGAAACTATTTTTATGGTGCTTTTGATAAATTTATTATGGTCGTAAATTAAATTCATAACGTCGGAATACGAATTGATAATTATATAATTTTGTATCCAGTGGCGTGGCGAGTGTCTGATTAGCTTGGGCCTTTACTCAAGTGTGTTAAATCATAATGAATTATTATCAACTCTTTTATCTTTTCGAAAAATAAATTTATATTTTTATTGAGCCATTTTTGTAAAGAATCACGTATAAGATGGAATAAGGTTTTCAAGGATACTATAAAATTTAAATAACAGAGAACATTTTGTAAATGGGTTGATAACCGTAGTTTTATTTTGCTTCTATCAATATGCACCGATCTGCAAAATGTTCCCAATAAATAAGAAATAAATTACGTTATATGAAATATATATATGATTTTTTATATTAGACTTTATTCTATGTTTTAGGACCTGATACTCCGAAAGCTCCGATGTCCGAACTTAGTAAGGCATTAACATAGCAAACCATTCGATAGCAGATGAATCTAAAATTCAACTGTCGCGCTTTTACATATTCGGGAATACATGAATCGGAAAAGTAAACTTCTTGAAAAAGATCATTTTTTTACAGTAAACGAACTAAATTAAGCTATGTAGAGTTTTTTTTTAAACTTTTAAGAGAGCTTGTGATGTTTCAGTTCACATTACAGTTTTGTGTTATTTCACTTCAAGTGTGCTTTGTTATTAATAAACTTTAAAAAAAGGATTAAATAACTCCATTCAGTTGTATTCCTACAGTGCTCCTTTTACATTCGATTTATACGTTCTTAACATATTACTGGTACATACATTCTTTCTTATTCTTAATATTACTCCCACAGTACTCCTGCGGTGCATATTCATCTAATAAAATTACAAAATATTATATAGTATATACACGGCTATACAAAAATAACACATTCGTAATAATACCACAAAAAATAGTAACATTTTAAGACAGGAGTCGGGTTATATTCAGCAATAACTGACTTCACATAAATTTTTTTTTTAAATGTATACGGAGGAAACCGAAACCAAACAACTACCAGAGGTTTGAGGAAATGGCTTTTTACAATAAATTGAAGAGAAATTAAAATTTATAGACAGTAGGATTTTTAAATAATATAATTTAGCAAGTTGCTACGATATTGATTACACCACGTACTCCCGCAAGATGAGCAAAGGAGCGGGAGGTGGAGTGCGGTAGGAGGAAAGCGGTAAGAGCGATATCCCGATATTAACCACTATTCAAAAACTCCCAACACCGGCAATTAACTACCGTGGGCGGAACCCATAATCAAAAGATAATGTTTATTAAGATCGGATCAAATATTAAATAACAAATCATTTCTACATGTTCATGTGAAAGGGTTCAACCGAAGCTTTACAGGTTCTTCTTCTGATTAGTTATTATTTAAACACCGCGCGATACCTACCATCTTAATATTAGTAGATAAATAATTGTATTCGGGGAGATTCAAATTTTGTCTATTTTATATAAGGTAGTATAGATATTGATCTATACATAGAGCGTCGCTACTTTGGCTATTACGAATTCAAAATTAACATGGATTAAAAAACAGGTCGTTCGTCGGTTGGTTTACATTCTGGCCGTCTGCATAGGTATGGCGGCTTCCGCGGTTGAGTGGTTACGGTGCTTGGCTACGAATCCGGCAGGTCGTGGGTTCAAATCCCGGCGTACGGAAGTAAAATTTTATTTGATCAATTTGTCTTGCACAATTTATTAATTTGAAATAATAAAATTCATATTTGCAGTACGTTCCAAGGTGGTAAATATTCCCAGTATCACCATGGTGAAAGTCCATCATTCAGAATCGGTACGTTGCTTCAATTGGCTTTAGCCGTGTTTAGTGACCATATATGAATAGCCAGGTACTTTTCCACCTTTCTCTACCATCTTATCCCCCCCCCCACAATGCAGTACTCACATAAAAAAATAAAAATCTGTATATTAATGAATGCAAAACATATCGGGTACGTCCTAGAAGCAGGTGAAGCGATCGTTAAGCGGTAGCTAGGTCTGTTATAAATGATATATTTAAAAAAAAACTAGTCACTGAACACTTTAAACAAAAATTTGTATGATTATTACTAAGGGCGGGTTGTTTCATAGAATTTGAAGGATTCATCAAAATTTCAAAGTTAAAGTTCATGTTCTGTGAATGTTTTATTCAAGTTCTGTTATTATTCAAACAACTGGTCAAAATATAATAATAACAGAACTTGGATAGAATATTCACAGAGCTTGAATATTAACTTTGAAATTTTGATGATACTTTAAATTCTGTGAAACAACTCCTAAGATTCTCGTCGAGAGAATTGGAGGGAGGTTCGGTGCGGTTCATCGACAGTAATATTTTATCAGGGAATTCAACAAATAAATAAACATAACGAGCATTTTTAATATTAGCGTGACTGATTTAAATATTAATCCATCATTTCAATTATTAATAATTAACAAATTTGGCGAATTGCGAGATTAATACAAAATGTTGAAACGGCTGTCAATAGTGTACACGTACACTATACCGGTGATTGTTTTCCATTTAATTTCATGTAGTTTCTATTTGATTAAAATATATTTAAGGTGATTAATAATAATTTAAACCGAAAACATCTTTCCTGAAAAAGCGATCATTTGTGAAAAGGGGAAAGATTTTAATTCTTTGCTCATCTTTGGAACCATTTTTTTCAAATTGAACAAGATCAGGTTTGTCGCGGTATTGTGCAATTATCACAATATTTCAAACACATCTTCAAAAGAAATTACATTTTTGCATTCAAATTTATACTCATATCGCGGAGTCTATTGTGATATGAGGCACTCATCCATCTACAAATAAGTTTTTTTTTAAAGTGATGAATGAGTAGTTCATTAAAAAAAAGCGTTTCAGGAAATGGCAAGGAAAACTTCCACCCAAGATAGATAAAAGCTGTGTAATATTTATTCCAGCTCTTCCCCACAGAAAGGTTAAATAAGTGTCTATTCATAAAAATTTCTATAATTATTATTTTTTTTAAATAAGTGTAACAGAATTATTCTGTATCAATAAACATATCAAGCATTATGAATGTAGGTATTGAATTTCCATAAACATCTTTTGCGATGACTTGATTAGTCGTCACTCTTAAACCATTCAGAAAAAATATTTAAAAAAAAATTCTTAGGTTTATCAAAAATAGCTATCTGAAAAAAATATATACATATACATTTTTTTTAAATGTGAAAACAGCACATAGACCCAGCTGCTCCCAACCGTCTAGAGCCAGCGAGACTATGGCATCCCCAATTGGGGTATGTTGTAAGGTTGAAGGTGTTGAGGAGCGGAAGGATATGAGGAAGAGGAAGGTGGGAAAGCCTCTGGCTATTCAAATCTGGTCACCAAACACGGCTAAAGCTATTTCAAACAATGTCTCAATTCTTAATGGTGGTCTTTCACCAGGGCGATTCTGACAGTATCTACTCCTCTGAAAGGTGGTGCAAATATACTAAATAATTATTTTAATTGAACATATTGTGAAACAACACAATTTAATCAAATAAAATTTACTTATTTTTACTATTCATAGCCAAGGATTACCAATAAACTACGGAGATCGTCAAATTGTTAAAATATAGTTGTTTTTGATTATAAATCGCATTTATTTGCGTTTATTGAAAAGCACATCAATATTAGCACTCATGAAAACCTGTACCTAGTTTCTTTTAAACCTGTACCTACATATTGTTGAAATTTTTTGACTAATGACCTAAACATCCAATGCAAAAAAAAAATTATAATTTTAATAAACTTCCTTTTCCTTTTCAGATAACACATTGGAAAACAAGTTTAAAACAAGGACTGGGATATTAACACCTCACAACAAAGGCAAGTCTTAGATTTACTTCTACCTGTAATAATGTTTTAAGTTAACAAAAAGGAAACTTTGAAACCGATTTGACATGTTACTTATTATTTATATATCTTTGTACATATATACTATACATAACTTGCCGGGTGGTGCGGTAGTGAGCGAGAGGGGTGCGGGTTTTCGCTCATCGTGGCACGCTGCGTAACCGGCGGTCTGCCGGCTGTAATGAACGTATTTATTTTACAAAGGGATGAAATATTATAAATCGTGGCTAGTTCCAATCAAAATTACACCAATGAATAAATTTTAAATATACTGTAAGGACCACATTAAGTTAAGCACGAGAAAATCGAATATTAGGTATTACTACTCAATAGTATATAAGTTATTATAAATAGTTAAATGTAATAGTATAAAATTAAGTTATACTTAGTTAATTTGTAAACTTATGTGCAAATACCAAAAATAAAACAAAAAATGCGCATTATTCGTAGAAATTGTTTTCAATCATTCTCAGCACTTACACACATTATTTTATTATCATAGTACATGCACTATTAATAAAATGATTTACATAAGTAATAAATGTAAACTATCCATTTTATCCAACATGAAAACTACAAAATTCTAAATGTGTCCCGTATACTGAGTGTACAGCGCCGAAGCTCTGAGAATTTTCTAGTACCGTAAGGAAAAGGGTTGTAAGACATTTCGTCTCCTAGCACTGGTAATCAATTTTAACAAAAAAAAATATATATTTCTGGCACATGGACACGCTCACAATACACTTCTGTCGGCTTATCCCTTCAGCGACATTCAAGTAGGTACACAATACACGTTCAAGTGTTTCAGTTTGTGAGGGTGACCGCTCTAATTTCAATTAGCGAAGATATTTCAGTTTTCCTGAAAATCGGTCTTGGTGAAAAAAGGGGCGGACTGTTTACTCAACTTTGTTTCATACGTGGCGAATTAAAAACGCCCGCCGATGCAGGCTCGGTCAGTCAGGCAGGTAAGTACTACCTCCACCTACCCGGCGATGCCCGTAAAGTTGTCGCGGGCGGTGACAACAGGTGAGTGTGTTTACTATGGCCAGCGGGTGTGACAGCCTCCTCCCCCCATCCCCGGGTTGCTCCACACCTCCCCCCGTGAGGCGGAAGATGGGAGGGGAGGGGAGGTGGCCGCGAGAGCGCCGCGGACGCCCGGTTTGATTGAAAGCCAGCCTGACAGACAGACGGTAGGGTGGTTTTGGCGAAAGTTTGCCAAATTTTTGCATTCGTTTATATTCATTTAAAAAATTATAAAACATTTTCGTTTCTATTGATGGATGTAAATAATAAAGAAATATGTTCTAACCACTGTTTATTGATATACTCAACATGTTTCAGGAACGATGATCCCTTCATTACTAATTATTGAGGAACTTTATATTCATGATTGCTTTGGTGCTTTCATTCGGCTTCATTGCTATTATGAAAGTAATGATAATAATAATAAAATTGTTTGTCAATAAGTTATTTTACACACCTTCTTTTGTTAGGTATTATATAATTTTTGCAATTGACAAACAAGTCACTGCTCAGCTATACATTCCGGAGCTCGGAATGCAGCTGGTTTTCAGCAGTACCTCTAGAAAACAGATAAAGCCAAAGTCACATATTTTACATAAAATATTTGCACTTAAATAAAATAAAATAAATCGGTAACATACTTATATCATATTATCTAAAGCAGCGAGAGCTTTAGGTCGGTGAGACCTGAAGTCAAGAAATGTGAACAGATTTTTTTCTTAATTATAATCCAATACAAAATTTTTCAGTCCCTGATGTCATTTTCATCGTGAGTGAAGGAACTTAGAAATTGCTACTTAACTATTAAAAACAAAATAACACAATATTGTTTACAGGTGAAATATAATAAAAACAGTAATTGTTGAATGAAACACTAGTATATATTGATTAACTTGGTTTGCGATAAGCCGACGTAGCTCAACGGTAGAGCATCTGACCGGCAATCATAAGGGTGCAGGTTCGAGTCCTGTCGGCGACATTTATCTTTTCTCGGAAGGTTTTTTCAATTTGGATGAGTGTTTCAGGCTAATAATTATTGTTTATAAAAATAATTGTTATCCTTTGCGCTATGCACAAAAATCTTGTCTTAAAAACTTTAGTTTATCAATTAATAACACAATATTGTTTATTCCATACCTTTTCAATTGTGTATTGAAATCTACGCGGTCAAGGTAGTAAAAGTGGCTATTACGAAACTTTATCAAGATTCAAAATAACGAAAACCACATCTTTTGCCAGTGTTTTGATTTTTCTCTGCCTAAATCCCTGCGAAAAACCTGCTGAAAAATTGACCAACAACTTATTCTTCTTCAGAGTGAGTACCACATGGGGTTGTAGTATGAGATATAGAAGTAGAAAAACTATTATTTTGGATACTATATAAGGTGTGAACTGTTCCGTCAAAATTCGGAAAATTATTATTATTTTATTTCAGTCACCGAACATTTATTCATGAATTTTCTTGTCTAGATATTCACATTTCCTCCAAGACGTATTCAAAACCTCTCTTTAAATAGAAGATTTTATGTTTGAAAACAAAAACATTCGCATTTAAAAAAAATTGTTTCATGAAAAAAGCAACGCTAAAAATTGAAAATTTGTTCAATATTGTGGAACAAAGGTTAGTATTGTCATATACGTAGGCATGTAAGGTCAATAAAAAAAGATTAAATTTATTCTTATATTTAGCTCATAACAGGAAAATGTTGAAAATATTCAACAATATACGTAACTTTACAGTTTTTATAGACATGTGATAAAATGGAATGTGACAAATAATAATAATAAGAAGAGTTGGATTACTTCCACAGCGCCGTTTTCATAGGAATATCACCTCAAGGGTGCTTTACAAATAATTTATATAACCTATCACTCAGACGTATAACTAATATCTTACAACTAAAATTTATCACTAATGGCTTATTAGTAATACTTACAACTAAGACTTATATCTAGTAATTAACTACAGAGACTTATAACTAGTAACTTTCATCTATGACTTATAACTAGTGACTTACAATTTCGACAAGTAAAACTAGAATATAAAACTAATACATATTTAAAAGTAAGACATCTTTATTACTAATATATATTTTTAAGTTATGCATATTTAAAACTAATACATGTTTATGATTGAGTGCATATTTTATCCACAATACTGTAAAATGACTATGGCTTAAAACTAGAGTCTTACAACTAACATACTCGTACATATTTACAAGATTTTAAATACCTGTTATGATTATTGCTCGTGCTGTACAAATTTGATGAAACAAAAATTGGGAATTTTTCTAAGCAAAGTGAATGGAGATGCGAATAAGATAGGCAATGTAAGAGAATGTTTGGTTAGGAGGAAAAACATTATTAAAAAATGGTCGGGAGACTTTGAGGATACAACATTTTATCTTCCTTCTCATTTTTTCTCTTAGATAGAAAAACTTTAATTTCTTGCTAATTAAAAAAAAAAGGAATAAAAAAACATGTATTCCCATTCCTAAATCTATAATCCTATACAGAGAGTGTAGCTAATTGTATTTTGATGTCTCTTATAGCTAACTGATGTAGGCGTAGCGGGTAGAAAAATAAATAAATCTGTAGGTATTTAAAATTCACACAAACGTCTAAAATCTACTAGCAAATAAAATAACACTTTGTGGATATGGAGTTTGCGATAAGTCGTGGTGAGAGACAATAATTATTAAGTAAAATACTGTAAACATACAACAATTATTCATCTTGAAGGAAACGTTTAAAAAATTAGTACCTCTATCCATATTTAACTCTTCTTGCTCATCAATAACCGGTCCACGCATCTTTCGAATACAATCTGATATCTTTGCCAGTTTCTGAAAGACTTTCAGCTTTCATCTGTAGCAAGCGCTGAAGACCGAGGGATGCTAGGTTTCCCGCCGTCCGCGGAAAATGAAAAGCGGAAAATGCATCAGGTGCACGCGATGCACCCGGTAGGGGCTGTGTCGACTGTCGGCCGCCGCCCGCCGCACTCCGTCATTCCGACATCGTCATTCTCGCCCGTGGCGCTCTGCCGGCCGGTCGCGTCACTACACCGCTCCTCCGCACACCGCCCGCCCGCCCGTCACCAAAACATACATCGCGCATCGTGCCGGATACCAATACCCAGTTTATTACAATCGTATCTTTACAACTTTCTGCCTGCAAACAACCAAACTGCACTTCTCGTACCCCGTTGGAACACGCCGGAAAACTTAACCTCAAAAATGTGTTTATTTACGAAAAAGTTTGTGTTGAATTTTGAATAGTGTTTTTGTGTTTTGACAGCGTGTTTTGTTTGTGTCGCGACCTTAAAGACGTTATTTACTGCTTTTTAAAATCATGCTCATACAACAACATTGAGGTTTTATGTATAAATATTCGTTTATATCGTTATGTGATCGATAATAAATAATTGTCAGTGCGGATTTTTAGCGAAATAAATAAACAAGCGACGGCATGTTGTGAATGTGAAAAGTGTCCGGAATAGTCAGAAATCTGTTTCCAGTGCCCAAATATCATTGATATCTTCTGCAGTGTATATTATTTATCAAAGTAAAACGAGTGATTTGACACATTGGAAAGAGGAGGTTCTGTAGAACCACTGTTCTACACATTTTATTTGTTCATCAAGAATACAACCTACCAAGGTAAACAATTTTGTAACCTAGCGATGCTTACGACAATGATATATATTTATTTTTTTACTATTACTGGCAAAAAAATAACTTTCAATTTAATTTTTTTTTCAAAAGTTTATACCGATGAGGCATATTTTGGAATTTAGATAGGCCCCTGCGTTTCTGAGCCTCCACATGTAATACAATTTATTTGTGTACTAGTATACTTTAACCAATATTTTATAATCACATTCCACATATATTCAAAACATTATCAGTCAATCAGGTAGGTATTTGCAAAGGAATTAAAAAATCGGCAAATTATTTACATTTATTAATTTCTGTAAATAAGCCATGCATTCATTCATGTATAAGTACCTACCTACCTACTTTTCCAAAGGCAATATTTTTTTTTTCTATTAAAACAGTGATTTTAAAATTGTGTAATCATGGAATCCGGAAAGCGGGAAAAAACGTATCATGGAAGTGTTTATGTAAACATATTATTCGGTAAGTAGTGGCAGTTACATGACTGTTGCTTTCCTGCGATGATATATGCCCTTTTTTTCTTAAACATTTTTTGGGAAAATACTTTTCGATATGAAAACCCGAAAACATATATCATATATTCACCTTCTTTATGTTGACAATTTTTTTTTTGTAAAATTAACTGTATTTTGTATTTGATTAATTAATTCGGTGTGGCACTATGAATTGTACTTAATAATCCACGAAATAAGTTAATCAACTAAACTTTTCCGTTATTTCCAGCGCTTGTTATTATTAATAAGTTGGTAATAATAATAAAAATAATTGGATGATTTGTATATCACCGTTTTTGTGAAAAATCACCTCAAGGGCGCCGTACAAATATTACTTCCTATTCTTTATTTAATTATGTACAAACACATACAGAAAAACATATCTTTTGTAAGAATAATTATTGCTGTTCTTTACTATAGTTATTTTTATATTATTAAAATACATCTGAAGAAGACAATTGCAATAACAAACTTTGCCAAGTTGATCAAAGATAAAGATATCAAAATAAATTCAATAGGTATTTACATTATTTGTTAAGGGTTGTCAGTAACCTCACCAAAACTAGAAACTTTAGAACAAACTTTTATTATGTACGCAATCAAGTAACACGTGTTAGGCATATGTAGGTAGATAGAACGAAATACCTCCACACACACAGGTACCCAATTAGATATTTAAAATCAATGTTTAAAATATTATTTATATGCGAAATATATTACTAATTCATACTGCGTCCATAAAAAAATGTTCAACATTCTATGAATATATTGACATGTCTAGAAGTATACTTACTACTACTTACTAATTGCTATAAATACTTTTTTTTCTCCATTTTAGTCACGTATGCATGTACGTACAATGTAAACAAAACACTTGGAAAATGGCAAATGAATTATGAAAAATGGGTGATTTGATGAAAAAAAATAATATATATCACTTAGATGATGCTGCTAAAATTATTTAGCTATCTACCTACAAGAGTATTAATTAAAACTTACCAGCGAGTACGCAGAGAGGATATTATGCCTCATATGGCTTTATTAGTGCGTACTTATAATAATTGCTTCATCCAAATTCACTTTTTAATTTTTTTAAGTCATTCGAATACCGAAGTAGCAGTGGCGTGCAGTTTGAAAGGCTGAAATCCCGTGCCTAACTGAGACATGAACAATTAAAGAAAATAACAGAATTTTTGATCAAAATGTATTTTTAGTCACAATCGTTTTCCATTGATAAATTATTTCAGTATGACAAATCTATACTTTTTGGTAAGCAATTAAAAAATATTTAATACACAACTCATACCCAAAAACTTGACAGTTTATCTTTGGCATATATAAGACTCTTTCTTCCAGTTAGGTTAGGTTAGGTTAGTTAGGAAAAAGTGAAAAGTGGAAACCTTTTGAAAAACAAGTATTGTTTTTTTTTTTTTAGTTTTAAAGTGAATCATATTTATTAAGCTCAGCAAGTATTTTAGTTTTTTATTATTGTGACAGCTATTTCGGTGTTCAATGCCTTTTTAAAGCTGGCGTTCAAAGCCATTTCAAATCGAATTCAAATGGAGTTCTACGCATTAAACAAAATAACAAATAATACGTATTAAAATGTTTGAGTAATATTTTCAGAAACGCCGCTTCGAAAAATCAGGGTACTTTATGGAGTGCAAGCAAATGTCTACCTTATTGAAGTGCAAAACGTATAAAAAAGTGGATGAAATTCGAATGATTTGAAAAACAAATTAAATTCAAGGTTACACAAATGTGGTTCACGCAGTAATCGACCCCATTGTAGAGCGAGATGTGGGGAACGCAAGTAAAAATCGAACGATTTGAAAAATCTGCTGATGATATTAGGGTATAAATACACGGTATGGTTAGTTAGGAATCTACTTACCCACCTGCAATAGCTCACTTGAGGAATATCGAAATACTCAACCAAATCATTTAATGATTTAAAATACTCTGTCGGCGTTGCGGCACAAAATTAGCCAGCCCTCTCGCTAGTCGCTAATGTCTGGCGATATTTATAATATTTACGATCATTTGACTGCAGCATCAGCAGCTCGGTGGCCGGTAGCTGGCTGTCCCGGTGATGCAAGCACTCCTCGAATGATTCCCAGAGAGTAATGTTCGCAGCGAGAGTCGAAGCATTGGACCGGAGCCAGAGCTTAAAGCTGCACACCTATTTGACATTTCTTCGTTATTGCTCGCGCATACCTTTCTCTGCTCCTTTCAATTGTTTATGATCGTTGTAAATCATCAGTATGATCTCATTACCCTTACTTTGATCAGTTGAACAAGTGTATGTATATACTTAAAATCGTCCAGTTTTAGGTGGTGTATTAAAACACAATAACATATTATTTTGATAACAGTTTATTCACAAAAATACCTTGCAAGTAATACAATGGTGTGCATTTCACCTGCTTTTACTAGCTTAGGTACTTGCATGATTCTGGCTTTTTTTTTGACGATTTTATTTTAAACTTACCTACTTTGTAATTGTTTTACCCGGAAAGGGGTTGGTGCAAGCCAGTATCATTTATTCATAGCTTTCGTGAATATATCAATATGTTATCACTATTGCTACTTTATTGGGACGAGCAAATAAATGTCCCTACTTAAAATCGGAGTGGTAGATACTCTCAGGTAAAGCCCTGGTGGTAGACTACCATTCAGAATCAAGACATTGATTGAAATGGCTTTAGCCATGTTTGGTGATTTCAAGAGCCAGGTTCTTCATTCATTCCTCTTCGCATCTCCTTCTATTCCCTCACTCCCTTAACCCCATAACATGCACCAATTGAGGATGCTATAGTCCTTCTGGCTTCGGGTAGTTGGACTCTTGTTCGGGGTTCACATAAAAACACACACGAAAAGACCTTTAAGTTATAAAGTTAGTCGGTACCGACGTTCATATTTTCTCTATCAAAATACCTATCTATAAACGTCATGGTCTGCATTTTACCCGCATTTATTATCTTCTTTTTTTATAGTAAATTCACACAGGAGGCATTGGGGGAACTAATTTACCCCATGGCCTATGTCATTTTTGTTGAAACCTACCCACCAAAATGATTTTGTTGGTAGGTTTAAATTACGTCATTACAAGTAACTGTTTGTGGTACTCGTAAATTATCAATATTTTTTCATTACTCGTACTTTGTTGGGATAAGTAAAATAAACGTAGTGGAGAATTACGCAGTTTTAAAACATAAGTTGTTGAAAAAATTGATCTTATTTCAATCATTCACAAGTAGAGTCAACGCACTTTTATAACATCTTTTCTGTCAATATTTTTTACATTTATTGAATTTGGCAAGTGAAACTCAATTTGATTACTTATTAGGTATATTTAATGAGCATGGAAAATATGAACCATCACATCCGATGATCTTAAAAACGTGCATTAACCCGACCAACCTAATTGTTTGTGCTGAAACGTAATTGGTATCAATTATGCCACAGTAGTTAGTAAAGGAAAAGAGTTATTTTTTTTATTATTATATAAGTATGACTAATAATTCTACAAACTAGATTTTATATTAATATATTTTATTTATTAATATAATTTATAATTTCTTGTTTCTACTAAACATTAAAAGATGTTTTTAGAATGTGAATAAAACATAACAAAACAAATGAAAGTCGTAACATATATATTGCTTATACTCATTCGCCTCATCTTATCTGTAAAGCAGAAATATCTGCCCATAAATTCTGCCTGTATATAACATGAAAAATTTTACACAGCAGCACGCTTATTGGTGATACAGTGCACCTATAGTCTAATGCTATAGACCGATGAACTGGTGGATGTAATCTTGTTCTTAGTTCTTGATCGGTGAACTCTTATCATTTTGGGGCGAAATTTGCAATTTCGGAATTAAGGATTAACCGTCATATTTTCAGCTCGTAACGTTATTCATGTAAAGAGCAGTGAAAATATCCAATGAACTCTCGAAAAATAAGATTTAATTTAATATGCCTATAATGTATTTAAAACACGTATTTGTTCAATTTAAAAAAAATAAGTTCCAGGCGATGCAAAGACAGTTCATTAAAAAAAAACATTCGTCAGGGGAAATATTTCTCAAAACAAATCAATTCAAACCATTAATATTGTGTAAAGTTTACAATGCCACGTCAAAGAGATATCTTATATCATTTGTGACACGAAAAATTACAAAGTATCATGGAGACGGACATTGATATATTTTTATTGTCAAGTTGAATGTCTGCATTGTGTTCAAAATCAATTTTATATAACCCACGGCCTGTCGCATCTGCTGCTAACACCACAAATAATAAAAGCTCTATTAATATATTGTCTATTGTCGAAACATGCAACGTCATAAATATAGAAGCATTGTCACTTTATTAAAAAAAGATGGTGGCATTAATTTCCCTTTCGGTTGTCGTTTTCGGATGCACTTTAAAATGTATTTACTGATGTGTAGGCCACCCTTGTCTCAATTGAAAGGAACCCCACGAAAGTATGTACTTTACTTTTCATCTATTTGTTCAAAAGCTAGAATTAGTTCATATTTTTACATCGACACCTACATTCCGCGGTATGTTCCTGCTAGAACCGAAAATTGGAAACATCATTTCCAGTAGGTTTTAAATAAATTTTCAATGTTTTATGTATTTTACAACTGAAGGTAACGAAACAGGTTCTTTTTTAAAACCCTTCTCATACTGATGCAGCCTTCAAAGGTTATTTTTTTAATAAACAGGAAGGATAAGAACAATGATTTTTAGAACTATAGACGGAACAGCGTTCCGTATTGCTCTGGTTGAATCAAAGCACTGATTTAAATACGCGTTTTAGGTAGGCACTCAATAAAATTAATATTTAACAGGTTGTTAGAAACATAGTACTTGTGCAGCGCTGTGGCGAATATTTGAACAAAAATATGCAAATGTCTCTCCTGTTATTGAATATAATAATTAATCATCACTAACACCTAACGAAATTCTTTTAACTTAGGCAGGATAAAAAGTCATGAAAATACTAATAAATTAAATAAATTAGAGTATCTCTGCGGATAGGTTTACTGTTTGAAAAGATAAAAGATTATTTACCAAGAAAAAAATGGATGGTTTCAAAAGATCTCCTACTAGAATAACAATTGAATTGCTTGTACGAAATTAATTAGTCTGTATTTAACAGTAAATTGGCTTGTTTATGGCAAATTAGCATAATAACCCATTTATCATGTTAACCGGTAATAAAAACTCTCAAATTAACTACCTATCCATTTTTATAAATATTAATTTGTAGTTTTTTCCCATAGATAATTTTCATGTTGAAAGTATATTTGTATTCAGAACAAGTAGATTGTTTAATAAATAAATAATTTAGTATTTTAATTTCCTGTTGACATCTGATTTAAAAGGTTTCTTTCTTTAGTGATTCTAAAGCAATAAGATATTATATAATAGGTAGGTACTTGCACAAGTGCGTACATGTCAATATCTATTAAAAGCTTCTTACGTTTTTTAAGGTCATTTTATAAATATTTTCCAGTCCTAAAAATTATAAATATTTCAATAAATACCAATTCTTCTTGTGCCACCAATCTTCTAATAAATGTAACATCAATAGAAAAGGAGGATAAAATAGCAACTGTAAAACTTTCATCTCTATACTTAAATCTTCTAATGAAGCGACCTACCAGGTAAGTATGTTTTTCTATATCTATTTGTACATAATTAGATAAAGAATAGGAAATAATATTTGTACAGTGCCCTTGAGGTGATTATTCACAAAAACGGCGCTATACAAATCATCCAATTATCATTATTATTATAAGTCCTCTACAAAATGACAACATTTTTGTACTTAACCGTTTTTTGTGGAGATTCACTTGAATGAGGCTCATCGAGAAATCAAATAACCCGATAAAACTATACTTAGTTAACAATACTTCAAGAGTTTATAGCACACGTATTTATTTTAATTATGTATATATAATAATGAGTCATTTATCAAAAATAAAGCATTTAATAGTTGATACAAAATAATATATTAAATTATTGAGGATAATATTAACAAATTACAAATGAAATACGTATCATAAAAGGTAACGGTCGCATCTGGGAATCGAATCCAGGACCCCTGTCTTACCCGGACAACACTCTAACACGAACTGAAAATACTGAATTATTTGAATGTTTATCGATATCGTATTTTAATTTAAGAATTACCAATATTTTCACAATTTTTCCCAAATTTTAGGCTATTATCTTTTTGTATGATTGCAAAGTTCTACCAGAATATATTTGTAATATAAATAGTGTCTTAGATATATAATACCTATCCGATTTTTATTTATATGGGGCATCTATTGGCTTTTATTATTAATGACTTTAGTTATTTCAATAAATTATCTACATACAAAAGTTATATTTTGACGTTCTTCCAGATCTCGCTCTGCAACGGGGTCCATTATCGCGTGAACCGCATTAAGTGACGCTGAGAATTAATTTGTTTTTCTGAGCATTCGAATTTGATCGCCTTTTTCATACGTTTCGAACATTACGCGAACTCTTTTAAACCAAGACCACCGAAATCTCAATACCGGGAAACTGAATCAAATTAACCTTGATAAATCCTATGTATAGCTAGGTACTAAGAAAATGGTTTTTATTTTATTAATATTTTTATGTATTTTATGCATATTTTAAAACGTTTTATTACAGAAGAATTAAATACATAAATACATTTTTTTTTTAAATTTGGAGGTTCTTATAGAAGTAAAGAGGCTGATTTGATTCGGTATCCTGGCTTTGAGATTTAGGTGGTGTTGATGAATGTACTAACGAATAATACATTTTAAAAAATAGAACGAGTGCACACGTGACTTGTTAGAACACAATCAAGTAGGTACCTGTCTATGTTTATACAGTATACAATAGTACCTAGGTACCAAGAAAATTTGTTTTAAAAAAAAATTAAGTGTGCATTCAGATGGTTCACTTTTGCACGTCATTTTTAAAAGTGTCACTAAATTTATGCGTAGAGTTAAATTTTAAACAAAAAATAATACTATTCCAAAAATGCATTGGACTTTTGCTGTAAAATTACCCATTTATTAATTTTATATCTGAATCCGTTATATATAATAATAAATATATTTAATGTATGTAATATATAATTGGTTTAAGAACGCCGTTTTCGCGAAAATAAAAACTCAGGGGGTGCGTGGTTACGTTAGGGTTAATGTAAGTGTATGGGTAGCTACAAGAGAAAAATATTATGTATTAGTTTATGGTGATCTTAAGGAGAGTCTGGTTAGGTTAGGATGGGTTGGGTTATGTTTGGCTAAGTTTGATTTGGTTATTCTATGGTTTATCTAGGTTAGGTTAGGATAGTTTTAAGAGAGTTAGGTTAGGTTAGGTTTGTTTAGGTTAACTGAACTGTGTGAGTAACTTCATTCGATACAAACTATTTTATTATTTTAATTTAGTAATAGTATGATGTAAGCTGGTGGGGGTAGCAGTGTTGCAATTTGGAAATAACGCGGATTGTCGAATTGATGCTTTGACAATTTTTAAAAAATATTATTATTCGTCGATATATAAAAAAATGGGAATAATAAAGACAAATTGAGTAATAATATGTAATCAAATGTATCAAATCATTATTTAACTTTAAGGAAGAAAAATATTTCAAATATCAGTTTGCTAGCATAAAATAATACATTTGGGAATCATAATAAAATGTAATCATGTGCATTGGGTACTACGGGCCTACACCTTACACCCTAACAACTGATGATTTAAAATAAGGGAATAATAAAGAAAAGTAAAATCTAGCGTCAATAATTAATTATAAGCAAAAAATTATGAATTTACATTTCTGATTAATAATCAAATTTAATAATCTCCCGTTAACCATTAACTATCGAATGAATTAAAGAAGAAATTAATATAAAAACGTTTTTTAAAAACGAAAAATCGGCATGGGCGCTATGCATTTTAAAAGTTTCTCCAAACTTAGATTTGTTTAACGGTATTTCAAGAATCAAATTTTATGAAGTCTCATTTTAAAATTGACTGAGAAACGATTTTGGGAAGCGATCACTCTTATTATTAGTGGGATTTTTGACATTCCTTCTTCCAGACCAGTTCCTCAGTCGGTCGGTCTAATAAACTCGGCTGCTTTATTGCCAAATTCCGCGTCTCTTTAACCTGATTAATGTCGTAAGCGTTGAATCACTCCGGTGTAATATAATGTACGATAATTAGCGTTTCATTCTGAGGCGATGCGCCCAATGGGTCGCGTGAAATATATCTCCCCGATACAAAGTGGAAAAATGGCCGTTCCATCCGAAAATAAGCGTATCTCGGATCCATTATTAAAGTAATATTAAACACATGCTAGTGTTCGGGCTTTCAAAAACAGATGTCGTCAATAAATCAATCGGCCAGGGAGATTGTTGGAAGACGGGACGGGCCGGGAGCGTATTTGTCGCCTGTGCGTGAGAGAGTATTTTTGTTTAGGCATTATTGTGTGTAACGCGTATCACGCTGGTGGATGGCCTCTGAACACTGCACAAAAATACTCCATGATGGGTACTGCCAGGGAGATACACAATCGTCTTGGATGATTGCTTTATGCATTACATTATTTTTAGCTCCATTCTTCAAATTCTTGACGTATTAACTCTTTTCTTCTGCTCTCTACCACTGCATTGTTGTTAAAGGTAAACGAAATGTGATGTGCGCTCATAGATGGCGGCAATTTAAATATTTTAGAAAAACACTTTTAGCACAATAATGCTTTTAAATATTGAGATGAATTGTTTGTTGACGTGTGTATATACGAAATATGAAATAGAAATATAAATTATTAATGTAAGTTTAAAGTCCCCCAAGAAACTTATAAAGATGCCGTATATATTAGTGTTACAATAATACATTGTATTTTCATAAGTTTCTTGATGGACTTGAGCATTAAATCTACAATACACCAGCAAGCATTCCTGCTAAAAGTTATTATTTATTAAATATATTTATTGGCACCATATGTGAGCGTATATTACATTTCGTTTACCCTTAATATGAACATTTTAAATTACTAACATGCATTTTTGTATTCGTTTGTGGAATCACTTATATGACTTACTAAATAATTTTAAATGTGAATTAATTTAGTTTATTCCAATGATATCAATATAATACAACTCTTTTTTTATTAATACATATTTTAAATTGTGCGCCTTAGAAACTTTAGAAATTAACAAAAGAATAAATAAAAAAATTAATATAGTAAAAAAATAAAGCATCCTGTAAATCACCTTTGTTAACCATGTTTTCTAGTAATTTAGACTTCTCCCACCGCCCTTTCCCCCCTAAAAATCACCGCTCCCTCTACCCTCACCTAATGGTGACTAATTGTTTCTGTACTACCGGTAGCGAAATAATAAATTTAAGTAACAAAAGTACATAATGAATAAAACTTTTCGAACAAAATAATACAATTTGCTTAAATAATAAAAATAACAATCAAATTCCGTTAATTTTCATTACGCAATTTTTTTTCGAAATATCACCTCAAAGGTGTTTTTAAAAAGATAATTGAAGACCACAGCTAAAACTAAAACCCAAATAATTAAAAAAAATCTTTTTGCAACTTAGAGTTAAATACTCACTTATCGAAATAACTAAAACGATGACTTTAATTAGCTAAAAAACTTAAATTCTATTCATAAGATCACGATTTTAAATGCTCTTTTTAAAAATTTCACCAAACTATTCTCGTAGGTAAAAAAAAAACTTATTCTGAAAATAAAGTTCGAATCTGAAAGCTTGAATTTTATCTTTATTGTTGCCTCCAATCCACACAAACAAATCATACGTCTGCTACTTGGCATTCCACTTGAGCTTGAGAACCGTTTTGGGCACTTTACCACCGAAAGTGAGCTTTATGGGAGCTTTTATAGGCCGTAAATGTTGCGTTGTGCCTAACAGGAGTTGCGCCTATCGCACTGTTAACTGTTTATAGCACCTTAAGTGACCGACAAATGCTATCGATTATACCCACTTCCTAGGTAGCAAGCGGCAAGTAGCAAGCAAGCACATTGTAAAATACTAAAGATGAAAGCGTTTGAATACTAAACAAAAGCTCCGTTGTTTAGTACTTGGTGTATTTGCTACATCTGAACTACTTGAATACAGAATGTAATTTACAACAAATGTTCTATACCCTTTTTATGAAAATGTTTGAATTTTGATTGTCTTGCATACAAGAGGTATAATTTATTATGATTGAAGTGGAATAAAATAGTTTGATGTACCTAATTATAAATAGTTTGTACGTGATACAAACAAATATCCACACAAAATATACCCTATAAAACAGAAGAAAAATAACTCAATTAACTTATTCAGACTGTTGTCAACTCCTGCAGCTAATCGACTTATCAAGTATTTCATCAACCTAGTCGGCAAAATATATTATTCTCCAATAGTAATTCCGGGACTAACTATCAAATACATGTACCTATTTCTCGCCTACGTACACTTGGAAATAAATTCAAATCTACCATAGACATATTTAGTATAAGTTTACCGATGTTTCAAATATACCTGAATGATATTTTTACTTAGCAACGATTATAAAAGCATCGTATAGGAGCTATTGTATAATTATTTTTTATTATCCTTTTATCTATCTATCTACAATTCTAAAACTTGTTCCTCTTTTTTTTCTCTGTATCGTGCACTACATTATGTACTACGCAATTTCATATTATTCATAACGTACATTTTTATGACATCCAAAATATAAAAAAAAACATGTTGCCTTTTTCACTGTCACGCACTCATTTATATTATGTACTTGTACATCAGACTATTTCTATTTTATTTATTTATTTATTTTAAATGGTATTATCTGCAACTTAAAGACTTTTTCCTTGTACATTATTATACATATATATGATAAATATGTTACACTTACATACCTAGCAATGGAGTAACATTTAGTTTGTTTTACCATAATCGATTTTAGCGTAATTTGACTTTTTTAATCTTAAAAAATCAAGGAACACTTGAAGTTGGCACGCCGGTAAGGCAAATGCTGCGACTCCGTTCGATGAGTTTGTTCGCGGTCGAAATTTTTCAGGTGACATCGACAGCCGCTTCACCCGCGGACTTCCCGCGCGGGAGCAATATTTTTCACCGATTTTGCAAGAAACGTAGACTCGATTTATATACCTCAATCGGTGTATATTGAATTGAAAGAAAACTAATGTCGATATTTACCTTACTCAAGGCACATCAGATACGCCCAAAACACACTGCAATCGGTTTAACTTTTCAGTGTTCAGATAGGTTAGCATTTTCATTATAGGAATCCACGAATGCAACTTCCCTCTTTGGTTTATCCCACGAGGATATTGAGTTAGATCATTATTTTCTCCCCATTTAATAAAAAAAAAACTTGGAAAAAATGGATACACTTACATACGAACCTCTCCTTGGTGTCTTGTCCTCCCCTATTTCCCTCCCTGCCCTTTTACCTCCCTTCCCCTGCCCCAGCAACGTCATGATTGTAATTAACATCGGCCATAAATCGGCCGTTACTGTCATATCATATTGATTTAATCGCCATGTCGGCCGTCAGTCAGCCGGGCCAATTATAAAGGGTGGGGTGGGTGGGGGAGGGTTTGTCAGGGGGTGGCTGCTAACCCTCCCACCGGCTGTAGTATGTAGTATAGTCTGTGTCTTATGGCTCATCCACACAATATTCTGCGTATGCCAATTAATTCCAAGTAAATTAATAGAAATACATCCAACGACATTATCGTTTTAACAATTTTTTTTCATTATGGTTTTTTTAATTGATATTCTACTATTGAGCATTACTTAATACTGTTATAATTTGCCTAGCGTCTGAAACTTAAATTACAACTTAATTATCATCGAAGTGCTTTTTGATAAGAAAAACAACACGGTATATCTTGACTAAATAGAAGAAAATCTTTATCACTATTGTTTAGCTTAGCATTGGCATCATGAAATTAGTATTTAAAGGAAAAAATATTGTTGAATTATCATGTGAAGCTGAATACTTAGGTCAATATTTTTTTAATTTATCCAATACAAATAAAAAAACAAATACTAAAAGAAAAATAAAATACCAATTCGTCACAGAAAACACACAAGATTTAAATTCGTTTTCTCACTATGTAAAATCAACACTTCATTTGCACAACACCATTACACAAATCATGGAATAATTTTTTTCAATAAACTACTCGAAGACATTAGATAAATAAAATATACTAATGATCTCTCATATGTAATTAAAAAAAAACACTCCAATATACGCTTTAAGCTTTCTGAAAATTAAGCAAACTAAAAACAATACAAGCACACATGTACCCCTATAAGATTGTACCGCTATGCTGTACGGTAAATATCCTTTGCCACATTGTACTTAAATAAATTATATTATGTTTATTAAAACTTCTGATTCGAAACTTGTCGCTATGCACTCACCTTTTTTATAATGTAACCATCAACTCAGTAACATTACATATCATGTAAATCATTTTCAACCAAAATTTTGTTGTAAAACTTTTAGGAAGCACAAACATTGCTTAAAATAGAAGTGTGATATTGTAAATTGAATTAAAATGTGTTAATTTTCAATTACAATAATAAAAAAATAAAAAAATTGTTTCTACTTATTGAATAAGTAGTGATAAACCAGGTATAATAGTTTGATTTTTTAAAGATTTTTTGTACAGTAGTCTCTGGGGGTAATAATTCCCCTCGAGGCCTATATCATCTTTCGGGATGTGTAGAGGGTCATTTAGAGAATAGAGAGGAGTGAACCCGTGTCTTGAAGAGACCCATGTTGTAGGTGGGAGAAAATACAGAGGCCGGAAAATCATTCCACAGCCGAGCTGTTGATCGCAAGAACAAGTCATAGAAGCGACACGTTCTGCAACCGGGTACGTTTTTCGATTTTCCGACTGTGCTTCGGTGCCGAAGGGATCAACGACGCTAGATTCTTCAAGCACCTTCCATTGAAATACCGGTAGAACAAGGACAGCATTCCCACCTGACGTCTGTGCTCCAAGATTGCTATCCGTTTGTTAAGATAGGTGAATCTATCATACGAACCGTCTGTACAGAGTCAAGGGTTTTTTTCATACATTTTAGGGCGCCCGACCAGAGGTGGCTGCCAAATTCTACAGTGGGGCGCACTTGCCCCTCTTTGTGCTATCAGGTTACAATTAAGTATCTAATATCAGGTTTTGAAAAGGCATTTAAATGAAACATCTATAAATGATTTGATTTAAGTAAAGTGTTATTTAATGCAAGGATCAAATACTTCCTGAATCAAAGATAAAAGATAAGGAAAAGGGGGGGTTTGACATTATTGGTATTCTCAAGTTTGATGTTCTGACTGACAAAATTCTGAGGCGACTTTTAATTAATCTCCTTCCTTTTTATCCGCTTGATATTTCTTTGTCTAATAAATGTCACTGGTATTTAAACAGGAGATGACACCTAAATGAATTTAATTAAACCGTATTTAAACTTTCACTAGGATAACACTTTGATTTTCTTGATTGTTTCTGAAAAGAAATTAAAATAAAATTTGATGAAAAATATTCACTAAACAATTGATAGATTTTTAACAGATTTTTTAAACAAGCTTTTAACACAGTTTTAAATACATTTACGAACATCAATTAAAATTAATTTCATTTCATATTTTTTAAATGTAATCCTCAGCATAAGAAATCCCATTGAGGATGTCAATATTTTTTCTTGTTATAAAAAAAAATTTAAAGAAACAATATTATTACTAAATAATATTCATAATCTGATTTATTTTTAGTTTTCTTATATAAACACTATAAAATTTAAATATTAAATTATTTTAAAAATCTTATTATTCGTTTGTATTGTATTCGTAATTAACCATTTTAACGAAATCAGTTTATGTTATGCTTCAATAAGAATTAGAACATCAAATAGCGCCCTTGAGGTAATTTTTCACAAAAACGGTGCTATACAAATCATTTCTAGCATTTTACGTACATGTTCTTTAATATTACAGAGTGATAAAATTCGACCGCATTTATTGGTTTGACCTTGAAGATCCAAAAAATTTCGATTGCCGTGCTTTGTTTGTACGTTATGTTATCGATTTTTTTAAACGATAATCGTTTTACAAAAAGCAGAAAAGTATTTACACCCTCTGCGACCCGCATACAATTTTAAAACTGACAATTTGATCCTCAGACTATAAAGGTTGTGCATAACTGTTGATAAATAAAGAATCAATGGTGTTGATCAATTGATATATCCTACATGCTTGCTGTTTTTACAACAGCAAAAGGAAATTTTAATTTTATGTAGATACTGTTGGGCTAGCTTCGGATCAAAGAAATTTGTATTCAGTCTATCTTTTATTGCTAACTTACTTGGTCTGGGCAACAACTTTCTCCCCGTTCGAGGTTCACACCTTGAAAATTACAAATGAACTCATGTTTAGTTTTTTTTTATTTTTACCATGCAGGATTAAATTATTTTCCATGATATATTTTTTTGAAAATGACATATTCGTTTTGGAAATAGCCTTTCTAATTTATGGTCATCATGATGTTTTAAATCAAAATGCTGACAACTTCACACGTACACAGACGAAATAATAATAACAAAGAATATCATATAAAATGCTCAGACTGTTATACAAGTTCGTCAAGTTTTACAAACTATTTTGGAGAAATGCATTTTCAAAACTATGTTACAGCAGTTTTAATATTATTTTCTTTCCAATTTATGTAATTTTCATCACGCCAGACCCCATCATTCGACAGTTTATGCTTTTTCACAACACCAGTGGCGTGGAGTCCGTGAAGGCTGAAAAGCTGTGCCTACTCATGAAAAAATATTGCGAGATAAAAAACTAAAAAAAATTGAAAAATATTTTTTTTTTCTAAAAATTCGTCTTATTTTTAAATACTTTAAAATTAGTTTTAAAACAATCAACAGCATTTAATAATAAAAACAGCCTTTCTCACGGCCAACAAAATATTCTATAATAAGCAATTAAAATCGAAAATATTGCAGCATAACCTTGGTCAAAGAGTAACGCACCCCACTGCACGACACATGTACTTAGCTTTATAGTTAAGATATAATAATTTTTAAAATTCTGTAGGGGTAATCAAAGTAACCTTCTTACCAATCGCAACTCTTCTTTAGGCAATAACATCTCAAAAACGTAGTTTTGAGAAAAAAGGTTATTTTCAAGAATACCTGTGTTGTAACGTTTCATTTGTCAATTTGCTGATTTTATGCAATATGCATGTTCGGACTCAAATGACGATAATTATCAAATAAATAATTTGTTTTGTGTATTGCCTGAATGATGTTTAGGGTCGTTCTTGAGTGCTGGCCGTTGAAAATGTGCCAAATGTCTCAAACGTTTACTATTTTTCTACAGACCCCTAAAGTTGTTGCTGTTAATTTATAAGATATGTATCAAAAGAAAGAATCGGTTAAATTTTTCCAATGCGATCATGCTGAATCAAATTGTTCTTGTTCATGTCAAACGAATTGTTCACCTTCCCGTTATCCCTCTGCCCACTGCATACGACACCGAGATACAATGCAAATAATGACGTTTCGTTTGGCTTTATCATTTCGAGTTGGTTACGTATCATAAACAGAATCAAGCATTTGTACATTTGCGGGCTGGACTGGGAGGTGTACTTATACAGTGAGCTTTAGTGTTGCTGAATACGCAGCATTATTATTTATGAAAGAGAAGGAATAAAAATCATATTTAAAAGGAAAATTGTTCTAAGGATAAGTCGTAATTCAGGCTCTATTGCATCCCCAGATATGTAGGTACATCATAGACTTAACCATCAAACTGCAAATTTACTCGTTGTAAAATGTTCAGTGAAGCGAATAATTTTTATGTCAAGCGCTTTGATACTGAACTACCTCTTACCAGTTCGATTCAGTACGTACTTATATCCCACTCTGGAACGATGTGCAAACACATTGTATTTCGCAAAAAAATTGTTTTATACCAGTACCGCACAATTGTCCCAACTGCTCCCAATTCTCTCGAACCAGTGAGATCTCCAATTGCGGATGTTGTGAGGCTGAAGGTATTGAGGAGGGAAGGAGATAGGGGAGAGAAAGGTGGCGAAGTATCTGGCTATTGAGATCTAGTCACCAAACATCGCTAAAGCCATTCCAAGCAACGTTACGATTCTTAATCACGGTCTTTCACCAGGGCGATGTGGACAGTATCTACCACTCTGGAATATGCCGCAAATATACTTCATATCATTTTAATTGAATAAATTGTGAAATAAAACAATTTAATGAAATAAAATTTACTTGCACATGCCGGGATTTGAACCCACGACCTCGGGATTCATAGCCAAGGATCGTAACCACTCAACCACGGAGACCGTCAAATACCGTTGTGCCGGGTATGTTTCATAAAACTTGGGAATAGGTTGATTGAAATCTATGTAGTTACACCTATGTAATATTTTGTAAACGTTTTATTTTAGCATTATTAAAAATTGACAAGTTACAAAAAAAAAATAAAAGCCTTATTAAGAGCGGGGTTTTTAATTTTTCCGAAATATTTTTAGTAATGCAGCTTTATAAGGGTTGTTTTTCGGTGTTCCACCATCGGTGCAGTCGACTGTTTCCGAGTTCGTAGACCGAACGGTATGGGGGGAAAAAAACAACAATCCTTCACTGAGGAACAAACATATTCCACTACAATTGGTTAATTGATTTTGGAAACATAATTTTCTGTCTGAGCGATCAAAACCGGCTTATGATTCGCTCAGCCGCGCGGTTTACCACACACACCCACACCTGCACTGCCTCGTACACACTCTACACGTACACGCATGCACCCACATGAACATTGCATACATACATATGCAAGGATATGCATCGCACTCGCTGCAGTTGTGCATGTACGAGTATATGACATCCATATGGAATATGCATATTTAGGCTTCATATTAATACCGGTAGGGGCGCCACCTGCTACAAATTGCTTTATAATATCGACCTATTACGTTTTTACGAAGCAGCTTACTTGGCCTAATATTTTGTACATATTTTGAAGCATTTTTAACTTTTGTGAATGATATTATGTAGAACTTGGCAATAAGTTGTATTGTATTCACTAATGTCTCTTAGGAGAATACCATTGATACCACGTATTTAAGTTTATAATTTGTAAAATCATTATTCCCTGGCGAGAGATTTACTAATAGAATATATTTAATACTATCTGATGTGTGCAGCGAAAGTAACTATCTCCATATAAAAATACATTCATTTGAATATTATATTTCATTCCAAACGTTTATTTTTTCAAAATATATCTAAATCATAAAGTTCTTAAGTAGGTACCTACTTGTGTTTTCCATTTTGAAAATATTCTACCCAAAAAAACATTCTTCTTTTGAATATGCAATCTGTGGCTAACCAGAGTGTTATATCTATGGGCTAACCTAAATAAAACATGGCGGATTCAATGTTTTTTCACACTAATTTTAAAACGTTATAGCAACAGTTTTATATATTGGATTTCATTCAAAGTACTCTCTAAACCTTCCCGGCTGAAACCGGTCCAATAATTTTTGAGAAAATTGAAGACAAACAAACTTACATAAATTTTTATATGCATATAGATTTACAGTTTGCAATGTATTTTCTATAATATAATACATGTTGCGTAAGTACGTTATTAGTCACTAGTTGTGAGTTGTTTTGAGTAAGTTATGTTTTGATTGACAATTCGTTATTACTGTAAAATATTAGGTATCCTTTTAGTAACTTTTGGTAAAATTAATTTTATTTTTATAATAACGTCATTGTTATATTTTTTTTCAATTTTCTGTAAAAGACTTAATATTAGCTGTGTATGTATTTGTATTATAAATTTAATAAGAAGTTTTTCAAGGTTCAGTTCTTAACAAAATGGCAAGATTTCAGCTGAGAACAGAAAACATTAAACCATCTTAATACCATTTTGGTAGAATCATTGCCAACATTTTAAAGAATTTGGCATGGGAAAACTATTACATCAGAGTAAGATTCTCGATCTTCCACGATTGCATAAAACATGTTATTATCAGACCTAAAATATTCAACCAAATTTCATCCAGTGGACACATATACTTTTATTTGAGATTGTTATTCGAAGTTACAAGTCGATTGTCCGACTTATAATCAGTTCCCTAGTAAACGGTTTCGGAAAACCATTTAATGTGATTTTGATTGGTACCTAGGTATCTATAGTCTAAACATAATATTACTAACGCGTCGATAGAATCATAAATGAGCTTTCTTTATTTAACTCAAGAAAAGCTTAATAATTGTATTATGTTAACTTGAGTTAGCATTGTGTAATTTGGTAACTCAGAACACACGCCGTGTAATTTCAGTCAGCCTTCTGAAATAAAAGCAGAAAAACTATTTTAAGGGTTGTTTTTTTATCCTGTTTTTGTCCGTCTGTAGCTTGTGTCTGGGTTCAACTTTCCCGATATTAATGCTTTTAACTAACTAACCATCACACCGTTTCCCCGCAGAGGTAGGCAGAGAGGACGGAACGCCAAACAACTCGATCTTGGCATACACTTCTTGCTTCATTCACATTCATACATCGTCTCATACATTATCTTCTATTATTCCGACTTCTGACATGGCCCGATTCAAGTATTTGATTCACTTGATCGTGCCATGTCTTCCTCGGGCGTCCCCGGCTTTCTTCTTCCATCCACATTCGCGTTATACATTCTTCTTACACTCCTTTCTTCGTTCATTCGCTCCACATGCCCAAACCATCTGAGCGTCCCTTTCTTAATCTTACTCATTACGCTTACATCAGCCTTGCATTCTTTACGAATTTCAATATTTTCACACGATCATACATGGTTTTATCACAGATTCGTCTCAGAGATCTCATTTCTACGGCATTCAGTTTACTTTCATCCTTCCTCTGCCAAGTCCATGCCTCACTGCCATACATCAGGGTTGGTATCAGTGTTAATACATTGGTACAATGCTATCAATGCTTTTACATTGGTAGCAATGGGTTTTAAAATATAATTAAATAATTTAAAAAAAAATATATATATATATATATATTTGTGCCAACTTGAGTTAGCATAATTCATATCAATATGAGATCAGTAAATACGTTATATATCTTCTGACTTAATTAGATCACAGGTGATGCGATTGATTGTGATTAGTCCGCCTGCAGTTGCTTGTGCCAGGGTGCACTTCTTCGAAGCCAAACGGATATGGGAGTGCCACGGTGTCCTGCACTCCACTAATAATGAAATGGAAAATATTTCCAATGGTTTTTAAGTTTAATAAAGCAGCTTTTTTAACTTGTGCTAGCTTGAGTTAGTAGTGTTTATTGCATTATGGAAACTTTGTACGCTAAATATATTACTTTTTATCTACATTTTGAAAAAAAAATACAAAGAATTAAATCACAGGTGTTGCTATTGATTATCATTTGTCCGTCTGCCATTGCTCGTGGCAGGGTTCACTTCCCCGAAGCTAATCGGACATGGGAATGGTTCGGTGTCCAGCACTCCACTAATAATGACTTGGAAAATGTGGCTTGATCATGATCCCAGATCGAACTGAGCGATTGCCCGCCAGATGACATGATACGCTCTTTGTACTTTTGTTTCCCGCGTCGCTTTTTTCTACGCTTTTTTCTAGCGCTGTCGTTATCGGCGCTCTGATGATCTGGTGACAGCTCGACGGCGCTCTTAAATGCTGTGAAGATGATTCTGTCGAATGTTTAAATGGATAGAATAGAGAAGAGTCTTTTGCCCCAAAGACGGATGATTGAAAAATAATAAAAAATCGTATGTATTATTATATTTGGTTGCATTTGTTGTAGTGTAACACCCAGTAGCATCTTTTGTCGTCCCATGGGTATTGATAAATGATAAGCTACACCTCAATATGTAAGGGTTGTTCTGCGAATGTTGAAGAAGTGCTTTTATTTTTATAACATCGTATATGTTCTTTGAATCTAGTTGAGAAAGCTCTTCCCGTCTGCCCGATATAGGTAGCGTTGCAGTCGGCGTGGTCACATTTTCTATTAGTATATTCCACTATTATTAAGATTAGGATTTTTACTTTTTGAGTTTTTACATATACGATGTTATAAAAACAAAAGCACTTCTTCAAGATCGCAGAACATCTCTTGGTAAATAATCACGTCCCGCTTGACAACAACAAACCTTAACCCTTACATATAGAAAGAAAGGGATTTATATGAAATTTACTTTAACAATTAGAAATTAATAAACGAACGAATGATCCTAATATAACATTAATTAATTAATCAAGGAAAATTATATATTCACCGCTTCTCAGTATGTTCACATTATCAAAACAATATAAAATATTTAAATAAATAATTTAAGTAAAAATTATCAGCTAGATACGAGGAAACACACTATAAATGTGAAAACCTCACAGAATTCAGATTTTAATTGTTTTCTAACTAAATCGGTTTTACCGATAGTAAATAATTATTATTTTGAATAACCCGTCCTAATTGGAATGGAGTCGGAATAAATAAAATCATAGAAATAAGTCGGATTAACCACAATTCGGATTAACCACAGTTCGAAAATGGCCTTAAACGCCGAAACAGCTGTCACAATAATAAAAAAAATTAAAAATGCTCGCAGAACTTAATGATAACATTATTAAATTAGATTTACATTAAATTTAAAAAAAAAAGTAATATCTACATCAGCCATATTCGATCTATTTCAGATTGAAGATTTCACATCTTCATTTCCATGAAAATTTAAGTAAAACACCACGCTTCACATAATTATGTACGCTACGCACTGTAACAAGATTGTGTTTGTTAGAATACGTAATGCTCAAAATTCAATTATTTATTAATTTTTTTGGAAAGCTAAATTTTGGGATAAAACACTTAAAATATTAAATATATATTTATTTTTCAATTTGATGTGTTCTAAAAAATATTTTCGTTATTACATCATTCACGGTGATATTCTAACGTTTACTTTTTATTGAAATTGATTTTGGTATCTTCACATAATGGCTTACTATAGTCATGCATTTAAATTAGAAAATGTTCGCATCGCGAACTTAAAACCCCACTTTTTCTGGTAGTATGAAATACGAGCTAATTAATTAGATGCCTGAAATTACTGTGAGAGCCAGTGGCGTGTAGTCGATATAGCCTAAAAAGTTGTGCGTACCTTAAGAAAAAACGTGCTACAAAAGAAAAGATAATATACTAGACAAATTTCGGTTCAAAATCACCTTTTTCATAAATTTGGTTGATTTTTTTTTGTCATAATAAATAGTTTCTCATCGCCAAATTTATGCTTTTAGTTGCAACCGGACTTTGACTATACTTTTGACTTCCTCAATCTTTTTTTTAGTGGGATATATAGCGCAAAGCCTTCATACTGCATACATCCGCATACTGCTAGCACTGAAGCTGTAAAATAAACCACTTACATTCCTAGTATTTTTTGCACGATGAAATGTTCGTTTTGAAATTAGATACAACACACACCGCTCACCCTTGGAAATAGAGCAATTCACGCCACTGGCGAGAGCAGTCTATTATCGTTCGTAAACCAAACTTTACAATATAATTTTTACTCAGCTATATTTACGAAGTGAACTATTTAAAAAAAAATGGAATTTCTTTTTAACATTTGCACATGTGAAGGAGGTTGTCCTTGTGTAGGACTTTGATTTAAGATAATACGAGATTTAATTTAAATCGAAGTCGAATAATATAATGAGAGTTTTTTCTGCAGTGAAGGTCGTTATCAAAATGAGAAGTCGTCTCTTTATTCTAAAATCAGAATAAGGTACTTATACGTAGATACATATTATACGTATCTCACATAATTAACACCATGGCCTATTCCACAGCTTTTAATAACAGGACAGACAAAAAACAATTTTTTGATAATGGTTGATTTTATTTTCTTTAATACAATGGAATTTATAATGGACTTTTCTTAAAAACATCTTTTATACATGTTATTCGGAAGAGAATTTCGATTCTTAGTAACTATTAGACCATAACATCGCTAACTAAAGCCGTTTGCATACATACTCATTTTCAGTGCAAAAGAGACCTTCAGTGTTTGTCCTGTTAAGAGGAATGGCTGCGCTGCCTGTTTCATAAATAACTTAATTTTGGATTTGAGGTCAAAATACCCATCCAAACAGAATGATATATTTTTTTAATTAAAAATTTAGTAAATATCTAGTACGGATGAGAATCATTTTATTTATTTCTGTTTTAAATTTTAAAGTATATGCCATGAAACAAAATCAATTTTCATAATTTTAGAGGCAACTTAGAAAATTATTTGCGTGATTATTGTATTTTCTTTTAAATTATCATAATTGCCATATAAATATGATTACGCAAATAAAAATATTAAAACAAAAACAAAACATTAAAAAAAAAATGTTTTTTCCGGTCGATATTTTAAATTATGTGCGGCAAATTTCTGTTTCAATGTAAATTGGTCGTTTTTAATTTAACTAAAAGTCCACCATAATGCTTATTTTAATATTGAAAAAATATACTTATTTTTTATATTTCATTATATTTTCAAGCAGATGGTGTAAAACTTCTTTTTTAAATCAATGTTAGCCCCAAAATAATTGTTAAAGGTGCCTCTAAAATCGACAAAAAACAATTCCTTTAATGGCATATATTTCATAATATAAAACAAAAATAAATAAATTACTTTTCATCTGTACTAGATATTTACTACACTTTTTGATGATATAAAAGATCATTAGGTTTAGGTGAATATTTTGGCCTTAAATTCAAAATTAAGTTTTGTATGAAACAAGCCGCCCAGCCGTTCCTCTAAGAGAACATTCAAAACGTTTCGTAACTAGATCTGAATAGCCAGGTTTCAATATTTTTCTACCTCTTCCCTTCCCCCTTCCCCAACCCACCACCCAATACTCCCCACCTTTGTTCATAGTCATGCCGATGTGTCATATAAAAGAGGTTGGTATCAAGAAAACAAAATGATAAAACACAGAACGAAGTTTAATATTATTTTCCATCCTCTGCCGGTAGGTAGTTACCTATGCATCGTTCATATAACTTTATTGGCCAGGTTATCCGGAGGTTATTTAGGCCATTATCATAAACATTGACATCTCGCTCCCACCGCTAATAACACCATATGCTAATGCCCGCGCCCACGTCGATCAATCATGCTGTCTCAAGCGAGAGGCAACAAGTCCACACTCCACTTGGACCTTCTGGGAGGAACACACACTTTATAGCGACGATGGAAGAAAAACAGACAAACCGAAATGAGATAAACAATAAATTTGCCAATCGAATAACCTATACCAAACAATAAAATTAGTAGAATATAATAAATATTAAGGTGTTGGAATTTTGATGGTTGGTCTTTAGTCTCACGGGAAACTGTCTGGCGTTGTATTGTGCCAATTTTTTGCCTCGAACCCCGACAACAATTGAGTGTGATTTTCCAAGGAAAAGTAAAGGAAAATTGTTAATGACGTTCAGAGTTTTTTTTTCTTTGAATTTAGAGGCAGTAGTGCTTTAAATAGCATTTGTAGTCGGAAGGTTATACTTTTTTATACTTTCGATAATTTTTTTGTAACGTTTCTTTTTAAATGTAAAAGTTTTTATTGAACCTAAGTTGACATTAAAAACACATTTTTCTATTTTTTCAAAAATCCCTTATAAATCCACTTATCTCCTTACATAAAAATGTAATATTTTCACAAAATATGGTTAATATTCATAGTACCTACATACATTTGAGTAAGAAATTAACTGTAAGTTTTTTAAATAAATTAATGGAATTTAGAAGTGCTACTAAATTTAGTCTGACATTATATAGTAGACAAAAAAGGGCGCTGCGATCGTTTAAAACGTTTTAAATGACAAAAATGGCTCTTAGGAAGATTATTGTAAGTAAACTAACTAACTAACTAACCATCACGCCGTTTCCCCGCAGGGGTAGGCAGAGAGGACGGACTGCCAAACAACTCGATTTTGGCATACTCTTCTTGCTTCATTCAAATTCATACAACGCCTCATAAATTCTCTTCTGTTATTCCGACTTCTGACATGGCCCGACTCGAGTATTTGATTCACTTGATCGTGCCATGTCTTCCTCGGGCGTTCCCGGCTTCTTATTTTATTGTAAGTATAAAAACCACAATGGTCCAAATGAATGTTTTTTTGTTGCCTTTTATGTGACTTAATTTCACCAAACGGTATCCAGAAATAGGTGGTATTTTCCGAAAGGAGATGATTGTATCAGATCTTTAGAAATTTTTTAAAAATTATTATTTAAAGCTTTACAAGGAAAATAACTATACGGAAAAGGCGATTTTTTGCATGTCAGAAATTTATGTATCGAAATAACCACGAAAATGGTAAATAAAAAAAAAATAAATAAAAAAATTCAAATTCACAGAAAAAAAAACGTACAAAATCGAATTATGATGTTTTGCATTGTTTCTATAACGTACTGTCAAATCAAATGTGAGGAATAAAATTTTCAAAACGTCATATTTAAAAGCTTAGTATTGTAATGAAAAAATGTAGTTCCACTATATTAAATGACTACATGTTAATTGCCAAACTATAATTCTTATTTCAAATATGCTTACTATGATACATACAGTCATGATGTCACAGTCATAGACCATTGGTCATTTCATTAGTTACGTCATCAAACATAATTTTTATAAAATTTTTGCACCTTGCTAATATGTAGGTAGGTATTTGAATATATCTAAGTTTTGGGTTTGAGATTCATCGACTAATTCCAAATTGAATTCTTTGTGGAAATTTAGCTGTTTTGTTGCGTGTTCTACAACTAGATAGTAAATAATCAAAGCGCCATTCACCATTATTAGTATTGGATTTGAACAAACTGATTAGTGACCACTGCTCGCAGATGGAGCAAGTTTTGCAATGGAATTCTCTGGTAGCCGAGAGAAGTAATAATGATTAAATAACAATGTGTTCATTTAATGAGTAGTTCCACAGTGATCTACATACATGTAATGACTCAATGATTAATGATTGTGACAAGTTATTATATTGTATCTCCCCGTTGATAAGTACTGCAACGGGGAACTACCTGCTTGATGTTGTTTAAGTAATAAAACTTTAATTGACTTATTGATAGTAAATAACGCATAAATTCATTATGCGGGTTTGTCATAAACCTACATGTAAGTCGTTACGTGATTTCTAATTACCATTTCATCGGTAAATCAGGGCTAACTTGTATATCGATGTTAATGCCATTTCCGTACCACTAACAAAAGTAAGCAATTTGATACTAAATTTTAACTTTGAGCTAAACTCAAAACACGTGGAAGATACTCTCAGTATCGTCCTGGTAAAAGACCATTTAGAATTGAAGCGTTGCTTGAAATGGCTTTTAGCCATTTTTGGTGACCAGATCTGAATAGCCAGGTATTTCCCCACCTTCCTCTTCACCTTTTCCTTCCCCTCACAATACCTTCAGCCTCAAACCTTCCCCAATTAGAGATGCCATAGTCTCACTGACTCCAGCCGGTTGGGAGCAGTTGGGACTCTTGTGCGGTATTCATTTTTAAAAAAAAAAGTGTCATTTTCATACTTAGGACCAAAATTGTTCAACATGAAAAAACTGAACAATGTTTGGTTTCTCCATTTAGGAAGGGTCATATGCTGATTAATAGATTTGTACACTTTTAAATGAAATCTTTATATGTAATTCATTATTACTCTACATTAAACAAAAAAAATGAATATCACACAACCAGTACCTATCAAACACGTGTACATAATCTTTTTATACTTCATTTTTTTACTTTTTATTATATTATATTACTATACCATGTCAATCATAGCTTTTCCCCTTCTATTTTTATATAATGACACTTAATAAGAACTAAACTTGTCAATTTGACTGTTCTAAAACTGGATTAGTTGGGCAGTCAAAGCTTTCTCAAATGTTTTTGTTAAATAATGTGTTTCAAATAAATAAATATTATTATTACTATTATTATTATTTAATTATTATTAAGAAACTACTTCACCACATATTATGTAGATAAAATCTCACTTCAGAGATAGTCCGTCATACGCAAACTATTAATTTTAGTGTAGTTAAAATTTTTTATATAGTTTAAATGTGTTCATTCTACAGTTTTTTCCACAAATCTGAACCGTTTCACAGCCTAATGTAATATCTGTATCATTTTTCGTTGTATGCTCACGATGTGTTTTCTAGGCGTTACCAAAGTACTGTTAAATTATTGCGTCACATATTTACATTAGGTTGTTCAAATTAGTCAAGTACTATCATTATTGTATTATTTCCAAAAGAACCTCGTAATTTACCAATATTTAATGAATGAAAAACCCAGGATCGGCCGTCTATAACTTGGTTACTTGATTGAATTCCTTCCCAGAGTTTTGATTGATATCTCGCATCGAAATAATTGCCCTTAAACTCGGTATGCAGCAGTATCGGGCTCTGATTTGCAGTCTTACAGGGGCTTTGCGCGGGCCTGATTAAGGACCATAAAACGTAATTGAAGATGTCTGGAGAGGAATCGCGAACAGGGCAGCAGCATAGTTGGTGGTAGGCGGTCAGTTACCGGGGAAGATCGATGTCAGGGGAGTGGAAGGCAGAGGATGCGGCCAGGGCCCGGGGACCTAGTCTCTCGCCCGGGTATTGATACCAGGAACACATCAATCTTGTGTCGATTGTTATCGCGAGTTGTACGCCTGCACTGCACTTATTATATTACGCAATCAGGGGTGACAGAATGTGATATCAGGGACATCGATGTTTTATTTGGAATTTTTTTTAACGAAATACGAATGAACCTTGTGCAATCACACACCCCGGGAGTGACAAAATATGATTAAAAAAACATCGATATTTTATTTATAACCCCTTTTAAAATAAAAATTTTAATGGACTGATCTTGATCAGTCAGATTTAGAAATGAAACAATATGATTTCAGTAACCAAAAAACGTGCTATCGTTTTTGCGATTTCTTTGATTCGGTCTTTTACAAAATAACAACAAACCATCGACCAATCCTCATTTAAATTTATATTATATTATATCATCTCCTTATTACTTGAAATATTAAAATTATTTTAATTTCTGCCACCTCGGAACAGGCTCAGCCTAGTGTAGTGAGGTGTTTTTTTACAAAATCTTAAAAAAATGATATATTATGCAATAGATTATTATTTCTTTGTGTATCTCCTTATACTTACTACAAAATTTGTAAAACGCTGTAGTAATTATGTATTTATCAGTTTATAATAATAAAAAAATGAAGTTCCGCGTTATTCTTAATGTCCGATCTGACCCAGTGTCACATCTAAACGTTAAATAGTTTTCACGAGCGAAATTACTCTGCCGGATCCGCATATTTGTATCGAAGAGATTTTTGGAAATATTCGCATATGAGTGGTTAGTCATAAACATAGATAATTAAGTATTTACCAGCAGGAGTTTATCATTTCAAAGAGGTTTTAAAGCTATGCCTACCCCAAGAAGTGAAGACAGGAAGTACCTTCGAATAATTTATTTATAAGAATGTATATTTCCTAATCATTTTCAAAAGTAAAATTTATTCTAATTTTCATTGGACTTACACAAGTTTACTTGCTATACTAACTGCACACCCCAGGTTGATATTATTATATATCGACTCATCGTTCGGTACGATCGATGTTTGGCTGGTAAAAATACATCCCTTATCTTTCAAGTGTAAATGCAACAAGTGCTTTATTTGTTATTTGCGAACCGGATCGGACGTTCATGTAAAGGATTAATGCTTTTTCAAAGCGGAGGATCGAGGATATATAATAACTTATAAACAAGTTATTGGCTGACCGTTTTAATTTTATAATATGACGCATTATATTCCTGATCAGTTATCATTGACTTGTAGAGGAACTTGTTTCAGATTTCAATGTCAGGGACACTTTATTCGAGACCGATAAATTATACCAGTTTTTTTCGTTGCTAAAATGCATTTACATAAAAAAAGAAAAATATATATATATATATTGTGTAAGTAATTAGTAAGGATCTACCATTCAAAGCAATATGTTGATATTTGACTCTTGAGAGAAACGCAAAAAAATCCAACGACAGATTTATGTTTTTTCTTAGTACCATATTAAGGTATTAAGTCAAAAGTGACTAAATGCAGTTATTTTCGCATTACCCTACAAGCATTTTAGCATTTAATTTCCAAACGGGGTTTCTGTGTCTGCACAACAATTTCGTTCCCGAGGTGCAGAACTTTTGAAGATGTTTTGAAAGCATATAAAGCGTCTCAAGGGGAACGGCTGCGCTGCCTGTTTCATACATAACTTAATTTTGGATTTTGGGCCAAAATACCCACACAGTTTTGTATAAAAGAGGTTGCGCAGCCATTCCTCTTAAGTCCTAACTTAACTGAAGGATTCTTTTGAACATCCCTGCTAAAACACTACTACTTCTTTATTGCGTTAATTAAACAATTTGTGAAACTCCCCCTTAATGTTAAGTTTACTTTAGTGTAATTACCCATTTTAAACTAAATCATAGCTATTATTATTTAGTTTAAAAAAGGTAATTAATTCACTACACTCCGAAGTCTCCCTACTTAAGAGTTATAATATTATATTGTTTAAATCTGATTAACATTATAAAAACACAATAACATGTATATTTTTACGCGGCATCACGTTGATTGGTCAAATGCATTCTACATATAGTTTGGCATTACAGATCTATGAACCGGTGAATGCAATTCGTTGGCCATAAGTTGTAATAAAATATTATTATAGTTAGTGATAGATAGAGCATTGGAAGAAAATATTTATACAGCACCCTTAAGGGTAATTTTTCACAAAAAACGGCGCTATGCAAATCATCCAAATATTATTATTATTAAAGGTCATTAAGATGGTTACCACCATAAAAATTACTTCTACTTGGTTTTGAAACATTACCATTTGGCTTTTTTGTGACTATAGCTGAATACCTAGGTTCTCTTGCCTTGCTTTCTCATTTATTTTACCCTTACCCAATTTAAACCTGTTTTACAAAAGTCAGGGGTGTTGTGCTACTTCGTCTTTAAAATTTTTAGCGTGCGTTGTGTCATGGCGGGACACTTTTACAATTTTTCCTACTAGTGACATACTCGCACAATAGGTCTGCATTTGGGAATCAATTCAAATTGGCAGACTGCACATTCTCCCATTCCGTGTTACAATATAATAAAATGACTCCTTGCGATTGCGTAACAAAATACACTGATTGTGGTGGTGATGTAAATATGAATCGGCCAGATTAAACGACTGTCGATCCGTCACTGTCACGTATTGAAAATCTATTGCAACTCTATAACCGGAGGACGCGTCGTAATACTTGATTACCTATCCATCAAACATATTGCATAATTAACTAGTTTAATATGTTCATAAATGTAAAATATTTGTCACACATATTTCTAACTAAGAAATCTAGAGGCTTACTATTAGAAATCACTAAAGAAATCATCCCTCGCCAAGGAATTTAAAAACTAATTATTTATTAAAATTTACAAGTACACCTCTATATGTACTTCATAAAACCAGAGGATCTATATTACGATATTAGCACAAGGTGGAACTTTGTGAATGTGCACATATTCAAACAACACAATAAATCATAGAAGAATGTCACCTTCAACAGTTTCCCTATAATAATAATAATAATAACAAAGCATTTATATAGCGCAGTTTTGTGTTATTTCACTTCAAATGCGCTTTGACATGAATAAACTTAAAAAAATGATTAAATAACTCCATTCAGTGGTATTCCTACAGTGCTAATTTTACATTCTATTTATACATTCTTAGCATATTACATACATTCTTGTTCATTCTTATTATTACCCGTACAGTACTCCTTAGGTGCATATTCATCTAATAAAATTAGAAAATATTATACAGTATATTCACGGCTATACAAAAATAACACATTCACAATAATACTACAAAAATAGTAACATTTTAAGATAGGAGTCGGGTTATGTTCAGCAATAACTGACTTCACATAAAAAAATTAAAAAATATGTATACGGAGGAAACCGAAACCAAACAACTACCAGAGGCTTGAGGAAATGACTTTTTACAATAAATTGAAGAGAAATTATTATTTATAGACAGTAGGATTTTTTAAATAATTTTATTTTTAAAGCCCGTATGGCACATCTGTGCTAAACTAAGTGACTCCCGATGTCGTAGACTAGCTGAATGACCTCAGCATCCGACTCTGACCTCCACCAACTCTCCTCCACCATACGAAGAAGAAAAAGAAGAATATCTGTATGTTATTTTCCAGGAAACTTGTGAGGAAAGTTAAGAAAAGTGTTATCTGAAGATATTTGCTAATGCGGGTCTAGAATAGGTCCGGATTAAATGAAGGAGGAAACACACCAGCAACTTATTCACATTATCTTGCTATCATCATTTTCGTAGCCATTCGTGTATCTATTAGAGATGGCAAGAGTAACGTTAACAACGAATTGTTAACCAAACGAAGCCAAATGTGTAGACAGATACGGGTGGGTCGATCGAGTGTTTAGGGGCTCCAGACCAGAGGTGGTTACGAAATGTAACTATCGAACGCACTTGAGATATATACAGAATCAGCAGTCAATTTTTTATATGAATACCGCACAAGAGTCCCAAACTGCTCCCAACCGTCTGGAGCCAGTGAGACTATGGCATTCCCAATTGGGGAATGTTGTGAGGCTGAAGGTATTGGGAGGGGAAGGAGAAGGGGGAGAGGAAGGTGGGGAAAAGGGGAAATACCTGGCTATTCAGATCTGGTCACCAAACACGGCTAAAAGCCATTTCAAGCAACGTTTCAATTCTGAATGGTGGTCTTTCACCAGGGCGATACTGAGAGTATCTTCCACTCTGGAACGTGCGCAAGTATACTATATATTATTTTTAAATGAATTAATTGCGAAACAACACAAATTAATTAAATAAAAATTACTTGCGCACGCCGGGATTTGAACCCGCGACCTTCGGATTCGTAGTCGAGAACCTTACCCCTCGACCATGGAGGCCGTCAAATATACAAAATATGCAACATTTACATTTTGAGTTAACTTTGCTGGCATTTGGTTTTTTCAATATATTCACCAAATCAGTTTATCTATTCTATAAATACGAATTCATACTCGACGGATTACAAAAAAGGCACCATTGTTTGTTGTTTTTGTTTCGGAGCTGGTGGTAACCTTGGACTGTATTTTGTCCAAAGTTTTTGGTCGGTGATTGAGAGCCTGTCAATCGCGTATTATTGGACTAATCTTGCGGGTAAAGATATTTTGTAGTATAAATTAAGTAAAAATTAAAGGTAATAGAATGGGCTATTGATTGAGTACTATATATTTTTTGGCACTTGTGGACAATGAATAATTCCTTTCAATTGACATAATGAACGAAAAAAATAAGAAACATTCAAGGAGATAGCAATAATTTAAAAACCTTTTTTTTCAGCGGTGTTGGTCGATCTTACAAAATGAAAGATACTAGTATCGCCAAGGTCATTATTCAAAATCATTGCTTGAAATATCTTAAAATTGTTTACTGACCAGATCTGAATATACATATATTTTTTAAATGAATACCGCACAAGAGTCTCAACTGCTTTCAACCGTCTGGAGCCAGTGAGACTATGGCATTCCCAATTGGGGTATGTTGTGAGGCTGAAGGTATTGGGGATGGGAAGGAAAAGGGTAGAGGAAGGTGGGGAAATACCTGGCTATTCAGATCTGGTCACTAAACACGGATAAAAGCCATTTCAAGCAACGTTTCAATTCTGAATGGTGGTCTTTCACCAGGGCTACTGAGAGTATCTTCCATTCTGGAACGTGCATAAATATACTATATATTATTTTTAAATTAATTAATTGTGAAACAGCACAAATTAATTAAATAACATTTACTTGGGCACGCCGGGATTTGAACCCACGACCTTCGGATTCGTAGTCGACCATGGAGACCGTCCAAAATGGAATAGCTAGGTATTGTACAACGTTCATCTTTCTATTCTACTTCTCCTCTTTCTAACATAACTTTCTTCATTCTTCAACATTTTCAAAATGAAGTTGCTATAGATCCGCTGGTTTCGGGCAGATGAAACTCTTATAAGAAAACAAAAAAAGTGTTTTTTCAATTACTGTTTTCTCCATTTGTTTAATTTTATGCAACGCCTTAACAACGCTGTACCAGGTCAATGAACCTAGGCTTCGAGGATTGTTGTGAGGTTGTGATAAGAAAATGGTAGAGGGTAAGAGAAATATCGGGAAATACCTACCTTGCAACATGGCTCAAGTCATTCCAAGCGACGTTTTGTTTCTGAATGGTGATCTCCCAACACAGCGATACTGCTAACGTCTCCATATCTGGAACTACGTGCAAACATATTTTTTTTAGTTTTATTTAAACATCGTCCTTTTTAGAACCCGAGACCCGTGAGCCTAGTGTCTCTTACTACTATACCACGGAGCACATCGATCAAATCGGTGACAAGTCCAAAAATACATTTTAATGATTCCATGAGAATTTAATAAATATGACATTGCAACATATCAGTTCAGGAATAGGTTGGTAATTCACAATAGGCTATCAACTATCTACAGCGTACCCTCAGATTATTTGGACATGTTGCTCGTCAAACAGAGACCTCCAACTTGGAGAAGCTCATGGTCACTGGCAAAGTGGAAGGCAGGAGAAGCAGGAGAAGGTCACCGATGCATTGGAGTGACCAAATTTCGCAGGTATCCGGAACGTCGGTGTCCCCAGCTCTCCACGCAGCGCAGAATCGCGAGGAGTGGAAGAGCCTTGTGCACCAGGGAGATTGGAGTGGGGGTCACGATCCTCAAGAAATGAGGAAGCGACTTTAAAGTAATGTAAATACAAATAATAAATCATATAATAATTTTTTTAATTTTCTTTGAACGATTGTTAACTTTGTGGCGTTATTATTAATTAAGTAATTAAAAATGTACCACCTTTATAAAAATAAATAAATATCTCTACATATTTTGACAGCAATGTTGTCATCCTCAGGAATATATGAATACTAAAAAAAAATTCAAGTATGGACAAATGACAAGAATTAGAACAATAATTTAAGAATATACAAAATAAACAAAAATTAACAAAAGCAGGTAAGTAACTAATCAGAAATGCTGATAAAAAATAATTATGAAACATTGAATAACACAATATTAGAAATTGTAATTTAATTAATATTAAATTCTAATTTTTATCATTTGTCTATACTTTATTATTTATTTTTTTAGTATTTCATGTATTCCTGAGGATGACATCATTGCTGTCAAAACATGTTGAAATATTTGTTCATTTTTATAAAGGTGGTGTAAACAATGTACATTTTTAATTATATAATATATATTTTTTAATATTTTATATCTCTTTTAAAAAGTTTTACGATTCACGTGTATTGAATTATCCGGTAAGCGTTTGTAGTACACATTCCAAGAAATTTTTATTTTAGCAGGTGATAATAGAGTCTGCGGGTCGTTTGATCGCCGCGGCCGCAGTTAGCATTCACGGCGAGTGTGACACCCAGCGTCAAATCAAAACCGGCCTCCGCATACAAAACACCGGCCGCATCATATCGCCCTACGTAGAAGTGCAAACACCGGTCGGTATGGGTTCCATAAAAAAAAAACAGAACGGTGAAAAATAGAACATTTATGAAAAGTGACAAACCTAACCTAACCTAATCGTTGGGTTATTTAATGTTGTTCTGTTTGTTTTATCCGGTTACCCGCGCGTCACATTGCCCGTAAAAGTGCAAACATCGCTCAGTTCTCGGTGTGTTGTGTTGTCGGGACGGCGAATATTCTAGTGGCATGTCAGGCCGCCGGTTGCGCGCGCACCCATCAATCAATCAAAATCAACATCGGAATAAATTATTATGTTACATCTGCATCGACCGCTGCCAGTCGCAGGAGCAGCGTGGTAACTACGGAAATTTGCCAATTTATTATATAGGAAATAGCATTACAGTGAACAAATTAAAATCATATTTTGTGGATTGTTTTAACGTAATTTAATACTTATTTGGAAAGCACCGTTGTCGTGGAACAACAACTTAAAGTAGCATTACAAAAAAAAATTAAATTCAATTTGCGAAGAGCAAAGTATTCACGCTCATCAGAACTGTGGCAGTCTAAAACCGAATAAAAAACACTCAGACTTCATTGAAAAAAAAATATTTTAAAAAATTGTGCACATCTTTTTGTCAAATATTTTTTGAACAATGCAATAGTTGTTAGTCAGAAACGTTTCACGGAAAATGATAACTTCGTATAAAAAAATAAGGACAAATTATCACATTTGTGAAAGGAAAAAAGAACCCCGCATTTTCATTTTTTGGAACAATAATCTTTCTCCCCCGAAAATCAAAATAAATAACTCCAGTAAAAAATATTATAAATAACGCCAGTAAAAAATATTACGGCTTTAAAAAATGTATTCACAGAGAATGTAAATCAACAATCCCCGATAATTACACGTAGATTTTATATATCGTTCTTTAAAAGTGGATAAAAAACCATCTCATAAAAACGCCCTATTTGGTTGGTATCACTGGATCGCCGTCATGCGGCTGTTTACGCGTAAAATATTACTCCGTAATTTCATTCCGTCGGACGTCACGCACTCCCCGCCGGTTACCGCTCGGATTCAGGACGTTTTAGTGGGTTTAAAAAAATTTAGCCTTTAAAATTAATTAAAAAAAATGAACTGGAGTTTCTTATTGCGAGTAGTTAAGTTAAGAACTGTTTCATATAATACAGACTTTGGATGGCGTGTGTAAAAATAATAATAGCTCTATGTGATTAAATTAATATTACGATTGAAATCGATTAGCGTATGCACGTTGGGTCCTGTTGACGTGGCTGTGTTGGGGGACTTGATTTATCACAACGCTTTTTGACATTTCTTTATGCTGACCTTATTATTGTTATTTTGATCGCTATTTACAGATAGTTTCCTTTATTTTTATGCGTGGTATTGAGGCATTTACAGTCTGCAAACATAATTTAGTAATTTTATTTCATTTTTCGCAGTGGAATGTGAGGAATTTAACACGGTTTGACAAGTTTATGAAGTAGGTTTTCTTGGTTGATTAAATTCACAATAAATTTAATGAGTTTTTCTTCCCCTAAAATGAGCCATGCGTATTTAATTTGCTTTGAACTCTATTATTCTTTGACAATTTTCTTTGCGGAGCTCTAAGTTCTTTATCTTTGAACCCAAAGACGGCGAGTTAAAATCATGGCATGGGCAATTGAAAGCTAGTTTATTTTATGTTGGTTATTTCACATGTAATGCAGGTATTACAAATTAATTATATAAATACACTATATGATATGCACCCACTTTCTCAAGACCTATGGTAAAAACATTATTTTAGTATCATCCTGGTGAGCGTTTAACATATAGAGTTGAAGCGTTGCTTAAATCTGGTTTGGCCGATGTATATTAAATATTACTGGACAAGTAGGCTCCCACTTTTCACCATTTTTCAGATAAACATTACTCCCTTCTTCCTCTCCAAAAATCTCTGAATCTTCCCCCCTAAAACGGAGAAGCTATAGGTAGTTCCACTGACCCCACGGAAATGGAGTTATGAAAAAAATCGTACGAAATTGTTTAATAATACTCGCATGCAATTATACCGAGTTCCGATGGTATTGTCATGAATCCGCTATGCTAATTTACATTGATCGCTGAGTCAGGTTATTCTGGTTGCACATGCATTTAAAAAATACATACATTGCCTGTCTGCCACGTCCCAGTGACAAGGGACACCTACCTACCTATTCAAAATCCACTTTATTGTATATTACAATGTTTATACATATTATCATGGTGCGTTCGTAGAGACATTGTTTAATTACTCGTAATTGTGACAGCCCATCATCATAACCAATTACACCAAATACAGTTGAATATAATATAATTTTACAGTGTTTCTACGCATTGTGTTTCTACGCATTGTCGTGGTACATCACGGGTGACATTGTTAATTTACTCGTAATTGTGATACCCAATCATCATACTTAGGTACATTAAATACAGTTTATTATATACTGTCATGTTTATGTACATATATTATTGCCATGGGCATACCACACTATTCGTAATTATTGTGGCATCCTACATCAAAAATGCATTGAATATAACAACGTTTATGCTTTTCGTCATGGTTGGTGCATAAAAGATACACATTGTTCCACTACTCATAAACTTAATACACTATTGATAATATCCACACCAAATATAGTTCATTTCGTAATACAATTTTTAAACATATTATTATGCTTGCTAAATCTAAGGTACACATTGTTCGATTGCTCGTAAATTTCACACCCCTTTAACATACCTACACCAAGTAGGTACACTTATTTGCATATTGCAGGTATTACAATGTTTATATATTTTGTCGTGGTACATCCAAGATGACATTGTTTAATGACTCGTATCTGTGACATGCTTTCACCAAATAGAGCAGATTACATTTTTCAAAATTCTTACACCTCATCAAGGTTGATACATCCCTAAAGTTTTTGTTGTTGTAATAATGGTTGGTTAAAATTACAGTGTAATTTGCCAATTAGTATATTACAACATATGAATGTTTTCAATTTGTATTTTGATAAATAGCTTTGATTGCCCATTGAATATAGTTAAATCTAATGTCACTAAAGAATTGTTGCATATCAATTACATTATTATAAAATTATATGGGTATCTACATTAAAATTAGTCTAAAAACGCATAAAGAAAAATAATAGTAAAAGCCCAATGGTCGTTTAAACAAAGTCGCATTCCGCTAAACACGGTTTATTAAAATATTTATAAATATTATCGTGGTTGGTGCATCCCTGAAACCCCATTGACAATTCCAACGCCAAATATAATTTATTAGAATGTTTATACACATTTTCGTGGTTGGTACATTCCTTAAGCATATTAACATATATACGCCAAATACAGTTTATTAGAATGTTTATACATATTATCATGGTTGGTACATTCCTTAAGCCTATTAACATATATACGCCAAATACAGTTTATTACAATGTTTATATATATTATCGCGGTTGGTACATCCCTGAAACCCCATTGACATTCTACGCCAAATATTATTTATTAGAATGTTTATACATATTATCGTGGTTGGTACATCCCTAAAACCATATTGTCATTCCGCGCCAAATACAGTTTATTAGAATTTTTATATATATTATCGTGGTTGGTGAATCCCTGAAACCCCTTTGACATTCCACGCCAAATACAGTTTATTAGAATGTTTATACATTTTATCGTGGTTGGTACATCCCCGAAACCCCTTTGACATTCCGCGCCAAATACAGTTTATTAGAATGTTTATACACATTATCGTGGTTGGTACATCCCTGAAACCCCACTGACATTCCAACGCCAAATATAATTTATCAGAATGTTTATACACATTATCGTGGTTGGTACATCCCTGAAACCCCACTGACATTCCAACGCCAAATATGATTTATCAGAATGTTTATACACATTATCGTGGTTGGTACATCCCTGAAACCCCACTGACATTCCAACGCCAAATATAATTTATCAGAATGTTTATACACATTATCGTGGTTGGTACATCCCTGAAACCCCATTGACATTCCGCGCCAAATACAGTTTATTAGAATGTTTATACATATTATCGTGGTTGATGGTACACCCAAGGTGACATTGTTTAATTACTCGTAATTGTGACACCCCATTATGAACACGGTCCCTTCTCCGTCAGAGTCAATGCTAAATAATTAATTGATTCCGCGTAGCGTCCTTTTTTTTCGCCCGGGCACGTAAGAATGTTATTTATCGTCGCGGGCGAAGTCGCACGGGAAGCCATTAGGTTTATTATTTGGTTTGCATTAACAAGTAAATATTGACGCCGACGTTAATACAATCGAATAGCGCTATTATCGCGCTGTTAAAAATATGTGAGTGCGCATATTTACCTATCTTCATCGTCATGTTTACAGTTAATTTGTGTTCTAACCGGATATGAGTTTTCTTTCGTGCAAATAAAAAAATGTTTTATTTAATTATTACCTAATAATGTCAAATACACCTAAGAAGTTATCACGATAAATATAGTAGTTGAGTTATTGTGAATTTTCAGTTATCGTGGGGTAATTAATGCAACACTAAGTCCAAAAAAATATTTTTATATTTGTGTTTTTAGACAAATAATGAGTACTTTTAGATTTATCTGACATGTTTGAAAGAAAAGAAAAATAAAGAGTTTTGTGAAACATTACATTTGTACAAGATACGAAAATTTACGGTTTAAAATACATGTTTTTATTAATTAAAATGTTATATGTTTACATTGACGTACCTATATTTTTAGCTGAAAGAAAAAAAAAATGACGATATTTCACAAAAATACATTTTTCGTACATATCGTCAAATTTGTGCTGTTTCACGATTAATTCATTTAAAAATAATATGTTGTATATATGCGCACGTTCCAGAGTGGAAGATACTCTCAGTATCGCCCTGGTGAAAGACCACCATTCAGAATTGAAACGTTGCTTGAAATGGCTTTTAGACGTGTTTAGTGACTAGATCTGAATAGCCAGGTATTTCCACACCTTCCTCTTCTCACAACATTCCCCAATTGGGGTGCCATAGTCTTACTGGCTCCAGACGGTTGGGAGCAGTTCCAGTGTGGTATTCATATACATATTTATTTTTTTTGCAAATAATTGATACATCCGAGGTTTTTCAAGCAGGCTAGCTGTTGAATTTCAGTAACTTTTCACTTCTCGTGGCTAAATGTTTTAAAAACTGAAGCAAAAATAAATGTTATGAACGATGTTTGATTAATGTTAGTCGGCGGGAAATAGTAGTTACATTATAACAGTGCGAGTAGTGCGGTGCCTAGGTATTATTAGTATTAGGTATACTACTCGTAGTAGATTGTTTGTGCGAAACACAATACGGTCGGGGCCGCTGTGACTGTGACTCGGCGCAAAGTCGCACGAAAGCTTCCACTATTGTTATCACTCAAAGCAATGTCTTCGCATGACCATAGTCTAAGTTAAATAAATGACATGGGAGCCGATGACGAGGCGCAAAAACACCGAAAGCTTGTCATTATCGGCCATTGTTGCGGCGGAAACAGCGAGTAGATACACTGCATATACTCCTGCCGCGCAGAGATCCGTTGTCACCTCTCTTTCACCGTCACGCGTCGTTTATGAAAATGAGGGAGAGGTCGTAACGGAGCTGTCGGTGTGCCTATACCATGTTTTGTGCGGCCGAAGCTCACCAGGGAATCTTACCCTGGGGTTTAATCAAACTAAATTTACGTGCAGTATATCTTACATCCTTTCATACATCAATCAATCAGCCATCGTATCATAACAGAAACGTTTCTGCAGTGGCGTTACGGGTAATTTACTGGCTCCGAAATCATCGCAATACTAGCCTTCGAAAGATTCAAAGGAAAACCTATTTTTCTATTCCTTCTCAGGATTTGAACAATTGATCCATCAGCATTGTTTTGACAAGGCTAATTTTAAGTTGCTTTGATCTCCACTCTCGGTCCCTTAGTAGATGTTTATACCCAGTGTCTCCTAGTAGACTTTTAAACATTTTCTACAGCTTTGTCCCCCACCCCAGGGTGACCAACTGGACATCTTCCCCATGAAAACGCACGTAGTGTTGTTAACTTTGCGGCTGTCGTATCTGTTTCAATGTGTTATTTGTTTTTACAATCTCTCTCAGTATTTCACTTCTGCGATATAGTGGGATTTTTTAAAGCTTTTATTGGCGTATCTAATTGTTGTATGTTATATAAACCGATCGGATGTAGATGTTGTGAAACAAGTCCGGTAGCTAAAATGTTGTCTTTGATTTTGTACTCTATACATTGATTGTACTTAATGTGTAATTTTCATTAGAAATATTGTGTCAAAAACAATTATTAAATAAAAAAAATTCGAAACGTTTTTTTAATGTTGTGGCCCTGGGCAGGGAAAGCGGGCATTCGCTCCGCCACTGGTATAAAGCCATACCGGTTGGTTGTCAGCCGGCATATAGACTGTAGATAGTTAGCCAGTGTTCGCAGTGTGGGTAAAGTAAGTAAGTAAGTGTTCGTTAGGTGGATCGATATGGTTCCATGTCAGTGTATTTTTGTTTATGGCTACACTTTGTGCGGACGTCCTTCGTAAACTGGTGCAAATTTTCATATTTATTTACTTCATTTTGGTCAGGAACTTTACAGTTTACAGCCCTGGGGTGTAATTCAGTTTTACAACTATATTTACGCAGTCGTAAAATTCCCTCAACTATTACCCCCCTACTTATAATCGTGTAAGGTCGGAATAGCGCAAAACTTGACTTATTACCATGGTGCAGGCACGGTCAAAACTGCCTTGAACCAGGCTTAGCTATACCGAAGCTAAACCGGCGCCTAAGAATCTAATAAGTAAGGCGAAAATTCAGAGTCGCAAACATTCAGTGCTTTCGGAAATACGAATCTAACTAATTTGGCAACTAAAATGGCGATTAAGACAATTTAGATTGTTTGGTTTGCCTGCTTGTGCGAATTATGGTATTGTTGTTTGTTGGTGGAATAGTTTGCCGTAGACACATTTTATATTATATTTGTAAAATAACACATCAAACATTGTGCCAGACGTTCAAAAGAGTACAAAACATTGCGGGAATGTGGGTCAATGTGTCTTGTCACGTCGAACTGTAATGCTACCGTTCCGCGTCATAATTGCCGACAAATAATACGGAGTATTATAGAAATATTTTTGATAACACTAACAGCGCCTATTACTTAGGCATTTTATAAATAAACTGGATTTATTATCTGGCTTCGTCCGAGAAATCAACTTTTTTTCTATGTATAAATAATAATTTTAAATTTAGTATTTTGATGCAACGTAACTATTGACGAAAATTACGTTTCAACCTGAAAGTAGCTGCTTTGATCTAGAAAATATAAACAATAAAAGGTGTGCACATTTCATGACGTCAGAGCTCACTGTTACAAAGTTTTTTCTTCTTCAAATGAACAAAGTTTCAGTTAAGAAAATTATAAGGCTATAGAGAAAAAATGTTTTAAACAATGTTTGAACAAAAATCCATTAATGTATTTTTTCGAACTTGTTCAAAAATAGGTGGAATTCAGAGGCCATGGATTCCGCAAATAAAAATGAACCCTTGCCGACCAATCCATTAAAAAGCCCCTGCAGCAAACACTCAAGTGGGAAACAAATTACTGACCTAGTCACCAGCAAAGCAACAGATGATGAGGTGGTTCCTCTCCCCCGGCGCCCCCACCTTCGCCCTACCGAACCTCCGCCCTGAGAGGGTCAGGTCGGGGAGCGGGGTGAGGGCTGTTTCTGTTAGGGGTAAACAACCTTTCAGTTTCTTGAGATATAAAAACTTCCATTTATGGTTAGCAAATTAGCACTAGTTTTAGTCAAGATATCAGCTTCCGTTATGAATATACGATCTTGTTTTGAGAATGGACACCTTCGTAAGCTTCACTGGCTCGAGTCCCCTGAAAGAATTCAGAAAAAATGTTGCTGGATTGTGTTTAAATCCGCCAGTAAAATGGCCCGTATTATATCTCCCAACTACGTTTTCCGGAAAAAATTATTTAAAAAAAGTTTTTTTTTTATGCTTTATTCTTGACAGATTCATATTACTGGTATCTGAATATGAGCTCTTTCACGACATATTGTTGGTTTAATGATGTGAATTATTATTACTTAGGCATTATTACGATAATTTAACTAAGGTATTTATTTGTTTAATAAACTATGTTAAGCATTCTTCAGATGATATTTTACTGAAATTATTAAGTATCTGTACGAGTATAATTCACTATCTACTGTCTACATAACGTAAATGTCCAAACATATCGTTTACACAAACAAAAATGTTGTAAAAGACTGTATTAAAATCAAATACTTTAAGAGGAACGGCAGCGAGGCCTGTTTCATACATAACTTAATTTTGGATTTGAGGCCAAAATACCCATCCAAACTGAATGATATATTTTTATAATTAAAGGTTTAGTAAATATGAAAAGCATTTTATTTATTGTTGTTTTAAATGAAGAAGTATAGGCCATAATTTTTTTTTTCATAATTTTGGAGGCAACTTAGAAAATTATTTGCGGTTTATTGCTTTTTTTTTTTATTCTCATATTTTCTATGTAAATATGATTACGTAAATAAAAATATGAAAACAAAACATTTAAAAAGAAAACCTTTTCCCGTTCGATTATTAGATTTTATTTTCTATTACAACTTTTACTAAGAACCTACTGTATTGTGTTATTTCCTAAGAACCTACTGTAAAAACTAGCTTAATTTGTAAAAAGAATGGAGATATAAATGTCTATCAGTAAATATATACCTATATATATTATTTACAATTTTTTTTACTGCCACTAATACTAAGTATACCCACGCCCTGGTCTTGGTTGATGTTTTATATGGAATATATATAAATTAATAATAATAATAACTACATTGATTTAGTTCTTTTTTCTTCTTCAGTGATCATAAAAAAAACTTCTTCTTATTTACCCTTGTATTTTTATACAATAAATATGTGTAACAAAAAAATTATTGTAAATACAAAAATCTATTACCGGTATCAATATCGCACATGTGTGTTTCCTAAGAAATGTTTCATAAGAGCGCATGAGAAAATACCAAAACACGCACCGTAACTACGAAAACTCTGTTTGCTTTGCATCACATAAATATATATGTTTGGTGTACATTTTTTCACAAATTTAAATCACTTAAACGTTATTTGTTTAATATCCTCAAATACCCGAAAAATAGCACTCCGTAGCTCGAGACCAAACGTTCCGCAACCCCCCAGGGAGGGGGGTGGAGGGTGAAAAAAACGGCACAAACTGATGAATTGATGGCGAGACATTTGGCAACGTCATTAGGAACCCTGTGAGTGGATGGGTCGCCGGTCGCCGGTCGCATGTCCCCACACTTCGCAGTACTCGAGGAGAATGCTGCCTTATTTATCACGGGGCAGTTATTGTTGTTTCGGGATGTTCTTTTACCACCCCCTACCACCTCACCCCTACCCTCCCACTCTTCGCTGCTTTATGGTGATTTTAATTGTTTCGCGCTTTATTCACAGCTACTCTAAATTTTAATTATCTCGGTTGAGTATTTTTTATTTATTTTCATTGAGTCTAAAAATGAACGCAATAAGTTGTCTACGCGATTAGTAGCTTCAAGACTTGTCTTGGGACGTTTAAGAGGTTTACGCTTTAAAAAATTGGCCAAAAAGCTTTCACGATTTTTCACTCTTTCGCTATAATCAACTATAAGTAATATAATTCGCGCCTGTATGGCTAATTATATGCCTTGTAAGGTAATAATCACGTCATTAATGAAAACAACCTTTTCGGGTGAAGAAATGATTTGCGGATATCGCCATTTTTTCAAGTACTGTGTAGTTGTACTTACTATTCACATATGTTTTTGATATATTCAGCCACCATAGTACCCACCTACCGACACATTGTACCTAAATTGACCGTTGGCAGATCTGGGCAAGTATTTATTTGACCCTATGTGGATATTTTCTATGTAAATACTTTAACAAACTGCATTCTTGTACAATTCTAATTAGACATAATCCGGAAACATTAATATTCTTACAGTACAACACGACTTGTTAAGTACTTACTTATTGATATTACCAATAACAATAATTGCATAATTATTGTTTCTCTGTTTATATTAGATTAATGCAGATTTCATCTTTCCTCTATTCATAAAGGTACGTAAATTAATTAGTTTCAACTTCAATATATAAAATATCTATTTTAAAATGGTGCATCGTGACACAAAATAAAATATTTATATGATAACGTCCTCACGATTCACTTTTCATTCGAGTAGTTAATTACATTTTTTAATTCGGTAAGTAGACACATTAGTCTCGGCTTAGGAAGCGAGTACATGATCGGGCAATTTTCACCCCACTGGGTAATTAGGGGTGCTTGATATGTACACATTGACGTCCCGAAACCTTTTGTCAGAATTTTTAGAATAATAATATTTTAAATATTATTTATAAATATTCTTTTGGAAGTGTACACCAGCATAGGTACAACAGTAACTGTATTAGGAATCTTTGAATTCTATTTATTACAGAAATTGCCCGACCAACTTTCCAGAGTATTTCTCTGCCATAAAAAACCACCACCTGTTTGTATTTTAACTGATTTATTTTATTGGCTGCATCGACTTGTGGAGAAATTCTATTCGTTTGTTGTTTCCGTTGCGTTTTGTTCCTCGTCAGTCATCATCCACCATAAGCAATAACCACGGCCCCACCCTTGACAAATAATATTTCGTAACAAAGCCCCGAGAGAATAGCAATTAAAACGCATCAATAGCGGCCTCAATCGGCATCGATCGGACGGTAGATACATTCCGGGGCTATCATGCCGACACCGTAGTGCCGAGTCACCGCCGGACCATCAGTCTGTTGCTCCTCGTTGCGCCGAGGTCTGAGGGACGGGCGATGGATGGCCTGACCTTAGTTTGGGACCATCAAGAAAAGACAGACCCCACAGAGCACGGATTTTTCAAATTGCGAGTCGATTAATCCACTCAGCGTGTCACAGTTATACTTAAACGATTTGTTTTTTTTTTGTAGTTGAGTTTTTACTTAGTTAAAATACGTAGTTGTATTTACTTTTATCGTTTCCAGATATTTTAAAGCATTCATTCAACAGCGGAGAAAGGAAGGATGCTTTGAGGTTTTAATGAGATATATGTGAATTACTTATATTCTTAAGAGGAACGGCTGCGATGACTGTTTCATACATAACATAGTTTTGGATTTGAGGCCAAAATACGGATGAAAATGAATGATATATATATATATTTCAATTAAAGGTTTAGTAAATATAGAAGTATTTTATTTATTTTTGTTTTAAATTATGAAGTACTCGTATATAAGGTCATGAATAATAAAAAAAAAATTTTAGAGGCAACTTAGAAATTTATTTGCGGATTTAATGTATTTAAAAAAAAAATTATAATGAACGAGTATGCTTTCTAAATATGATTACGTTAATAAAAATGTAAATGCAAAACATGTAAAAAAAACCTATTTTCGGGTCAATATTTTAAATTATGTACGGCAAATTTGTGTTCCAATGAAAATTGGTTATTTTTATTTAATTTAAAGTCCACCATAATTCTTATTATAATATTTTTTTAAAATTTTATATTTCATTATGTTTTCAAAGTAGACGGGGTAAAATCAATTCCTTTAATGGCCTATATTTCATAATGTAAATCAAAAATAAATAAATTACTTCTAATCCGTACTAGATATTTACTATATTTTTTGATAAAAAAAAAGATCATAAGCTTTAGGTGAATATTTTGGCCTCAAATCCAAAATTACGCTTTGTATGAAACAGGCCTCGTACCCGTTCCTCTTAATTAATTTAATGTGAAAAATGAGCATGATGCATTACGAATTAGAGAATTTTGTTGAAAATACAGTTATTTTTAAATAGTATGATGGTCACCAAAATATACACACTATTTGCAGTAAATCCGGAATTTCATTCCCTAACAATCTAACAAATAATAAGCGGACAAAATATCGAAGATTTCTAAAATATGAACTTTACGGTTTAGAGCAGTGCTTCGCAACCTTTACTCACCTATCTCATCAAAGTTCTTCCCAATTTTCGTGGAACACCAGAAGTATAAACATAATGGATACAAAAAGTAAATAAAAAAAAATCGGTTGATAAAATGTAACATAAGGTATACGAGGATATTTCTCAAACAATTATAATTTCTCAAAAAAATCTACGTTTGTTTCGACATGGCAATATCGATAGCAGTGAGACTGGCAGAGCAAAAACAAATTAAATGTTTAAATTATTTGAATATAATCAAGCTTATAAACCTCTTTGTAATATCTAATCATAAAAGAATATCATATTATCATACAGAAAAAGACAGAGAAAACAAAAAGGTCGCTACTGGTACTTACATCCAAATCGTATGGGAACAACACCCTCTTCTTGAGTTATTGAAACTAATTATTCTCCATAATTTTTTTCGTTCTCATATTTAAATTTAAGGAGTAATACTTAATTAGGTCACAATAGCTCAATTGGATAGTGTTGTCCCGGTAAAACTAAGGATCTGGGTTCGAGTCCCAGTTGCGACCGTTTCCGTTTTGCTATCTGTGTCTTTTTCTATTTCATATTTCATTGAGATTTATTAACATTATCCTTTTCAACGATTAAATTTAAGCAATATCTCGCATGATATTTTATGACAAAGTTTTTTCGTTTCATGTTGTTACAGTAATAACATGTTCCTGTGATATAATAATTACGTTTCAACAATTATAATATCTTCATATTTGATGTCAGTTAAGTTAGAATGACTGGTAATCATGTTTATTTCTATTATTCTAAAATATCTCCATGACTTTGCGCTTATTGTTATAAATGACAATGTATCAATTAACATTAATTATAATAAACTGTGCACGAACACAAATGTATAAATCAATGCCTATTGGAAGGTCGTTCAAAAGCCGCAGCGTAGAATTAGTCTTAATCATAACAAAGCACGAATAATAGTGCAATGAAATCGACAATAACCGTCCAGCGATTCGAGAGTGGTCGGAACCGGAACAGGATTCACTCACCTGTTACCGGCAATCAGTTACCTGCAACTGGCGACAGGTAAATCGCACCAAGTGTATTGCACAGATATCGATGGCATAACCACGGAAACAATGAGATCATGCAGTGACACGCGGAGTTAATGGGGCAGGGGTGGGGGGGAGCTGTGGGGAGTAGTGAGTGGCAGTCCCCCCCCAGTTGGGGGAATAAGGGAGGGGGGCACAAAGACACCGCCGCCATCGTCTAATTGTGTGAAGTGATGGGAGCATTGTGGTCCAGTCTCGTCATAATCGGGCCGTGATCGATCTACCGAAGTTCATGAACCACCAGTTTCATTTAACAATGATAATTGTTATTATTGAGATATCATTGTATATCACTCTTTCACAATAATGGTAAAGATTTTTTTTTCTGTTCTTGCGATGAAGACCCACAGTGACAACTAGACGATTAAATGCACTAAATAAGGGGACTTCTTCACGTTAAAAGCAAAACCGAAGCGAAGTATTTTGGAATCTGCAATGTATTGCCGCAATAATTATATTTACAAGTGATACTTTTGCTCAATCTTAACTTAACCGTTGCTTAAACTTCGTGATCTCCGGTGAGTGTCGCAACATCCAGTTTGGCAGAGTAAACTGTCATATAAAACAGATAATAAAAAAAACTGATTTGTACCAATGCTATGCTGTTATGTACGTGCGATTTCTGCTCACCTGCAGCGTTAATTTTGTTATTTTATAATTATTGTTCATGGATATGAATATTAGGTAGGTAGGTAGATTCCATCTTGATGTAGATTTAGAAACGTAAGACATGTTTTATTCATGAAATATGTTTTTATCCACGTATATCGATAAAAATAGAATACTTATCCGTATATGGCCGGTAAATATTATCGGCGCTCAAACGTCGTATGAAATATAACATTTTTATGAATTTTCCTCGTATCTGTCCGTGGATTGTCGGATACCTTCCGATGCCCTCCGCTATCGTGAAATCGGTTTCGCTCCGGTCATCTTCATGCGCCGTTCCGCCCCCACTTCCCGCAGCATCCGTGACGCCATTATCTTTCATCTGGACCATCACATGTACGGAGAAATGAAATTATCGATCCATCTGATATTTATGCGGCATCAATCCGGCCACCAGCCCGTGGAACGGCCTCTCGGGATGTTGAAGGATTCATAAACGTTTAGAAGAAAATCTAGTTTTGCCATCTTATGTTTATAGAGATTCATCAAGATAAGATGGTACAAGTTTGCACAGCTTGTAGAAGTATGTAACCAAAGTAAAGCATGAAAGGCATACTGATGCAACACCCACATTACTATAATAATAATAATATGATTGAAGGAAAGGAAGTAAAATTAACCTTTTTTATTTATGTGATACTAATAAGATTTCATATACGAGGCGTGTTCAAAAGAAAAGGTGAATTTTGAATTTTCGCGAGCTGTGTACATTCGATTATGGATTTTTTTTGTTATGTTGGTACACATATGTTTACCATATGTTAGCATTATCAGCCATTTTGGATCAGTGGTTTGTTTTTGACAACTGGGAAGGTAAGTCACGTTTTGTTTTTTCTTCGATTTTTTACTAAAAAAATATTTAGTAAAAAATCGAAAAACGTTGATTTTTTTGATTTTTTGAAGAAATGCTGATAAGGACATAGAAAACAAAGCAAATCCAAAATTTCACGAATTTATTACGCAATGGTTTTTGTTGCATGGGAATGGAGGAGGTTTAGAAATATAGGGGGAGAGGAAGGTTGAGAAGCTCATAGTTATTCACTTAAAGTTTATAAAATAAAGCTAAAGCTAAATTTTAGTTGTTGTATTTCTTGGGCATTAACCTTGTAACAATTTCTGATGATTTTGTTTTTGAGGAGTTTTATTTTACAATGCACCTACATGTGTTAGTTAAATTTCAATAATTTGCTACCGGTTTTGACACCTCCGTGTTATTAACTAGCGTTTTTTAAAACTTAATGACTTATTTAATGAAAAATAAAATGTCTAAGTAATAGTCATCATCATCAGCATTACTCTGTTGATAAGACAATATATCAACAGAGTGACGATGACAGAATCTTCTAAAGAAAATGAATTGTTTTTCTGGGATTGTGTAATAGATGGGCTTAGAACCCTTGGCATCTGGGCCCAGAGAAAAAGCTTGTGTAATAGCCATCGAGGTCACTGCGCATGATTCGGAAAGCGATATTAAATATTATAGTGTTCTAATAGGAAACTTTTTGTTGGGCAGCATTCTTTAATAGTCGTAACACACTTGTTTAAAAATGCCGAGTGCCATGGGAAACTTATGTGGCCTTCATTTGATGAAATTATCCCGGAGAATTGCATAGCGCTCGCCTCCGCCGAATAATACAAATCGGAAGATCACTGATCACTGATCAGCTGTTTAAGGTATAGTATAGGTAACTGGCTGTCCGATGACTATCAATTCCGTCAGCTTGATGGACATTGCCTTGAGTTTGTTCTTTGTGATGATGAATGGGAGAGTTGTCAAATAGCCTCACCACAATGGACTCGACAGATCGTTTGAAACGAACCGATTATTGTACCGACTTAGATATACCAATCAGATAAAGTTTGGTAAATTAACTGGACGCCCGTATCAATGCAATTCGAATCAGGTATTTCTTTCGGTACAAAGCTATTGTTTACTCACTTCTTAGATGAGATCTCTAGGAAACTTCGTGATTCCTGTCATCGTACGGTCGTTATTATGTATCATTTGATCAAGATTTAAACATTAGAAAAGTCTCTACATGGAAGAGCAATTTGATTGGAAAAAACCTAAAAAGTACCATGTACCCACTGAGTAACCTAAATACAAGCCGTATTTTGGCAGGTAAATAACAATCATACATTTCAGATTTATATTAAAATCTTTATATAAATATAACGACGATTTTTTAAATAATTGTCAAAATATGTTTCTAGGTGAATTTTAATTATATCTGAAGACTGGGGATATCGACTAATAATGCATCCTTTGATGCAGGAATTTTTTTTTATTAAATATCGGAGATTCAAATACACCCGTTTTCAGATATGTAAATTTTAAATAAATTAAAGTTCTACCTATATCGACTGTGTTTTGATCAAAGGCAATAATCCACACGTTTTGGGAAAGAAACCTTAGTGCAAGCATGACGCTCACTACATTAATGTAACGGATGTTAAAACAACTAGGCCCATTTTAGCTTGCCATAATATGTGGAACAATATATTTGACCAAAACACAGTCGATGTGTAAACTAAGAAGCTACGGGGATGAGCGCGTGGTTTCTGAAACAACATGGTGCGTGCTTTAGTCCTAGTTTAGGGGAGGAAAGTTTTGCTGATGCAAAATTAAAATCTACCAATTCGATTGTTAAATATTTTACTAGGTACATGTCTAACAATTTCGTTTGCATTGAATCGCATCACAAGTACATATATTTATAGGAGTATGCTTCCATAATATGGAATCCTCAACATCCTCAATAAAGGTATAAACAAATTTAGAAGAAGGAATGCATTCATTATACTTGATATAATGACTTTATATCACTTAATAAGTGTGCTGATTCATTCATATATTGATTTATCGTAGAACCACATTTTTCATGCACTTACATTACTAACTTAAAACAAATTTGTAAATTTTCTTGGAGCGATTTAAATTAATTTCAAAAACACTCAATTTACTTTCATTCAATTTTTCTTTAAACTTTTATTAATAGCCAATTACAATTCTTGACTTCATAACTTCTCTTCACTTCACCACATTGTCTCTCCAAACACTTTCTTTCTTCTTATTATCATTACTTTCACCTACACTCATTAGTTAAGAAGCATTCTCATCCCATACGAAATTACTAAGATATTGTATGAACATACGTAATTGGTACTTTAACAATGTAAATTTTAATATACCAACCTTATCATTGTAATAAATTGTAAATATTTTATAAAAGGTCTGGTGCTTTCTAAGTACAGTGTTCATTATTAAAGATTGATTATTAAAATGAACATTACCTGTTATTAAGTATTGTAAATAAACCGTGGCAATCCAGATTCCCCAGAGCGAGTCGATGTGGGAACACTCATATCAGAGATAGCGTTATTTCGCTAATAATTTGCATCTCGCAGTAAGCAATAAATAATTCACGTCACGTTGGCGAGATGAGTAAATCATAAATTAAATCAAATATGTATTTAAATTACGGACAACCTCTCTGAATACTGTTAACCGTTAGTTTAGCGAAATTATTTATTATCTTTACGTGTAAAGCTGCGTTTCACGTCACGGGTGCTCACTCCAAACTGGTTGATGCTGAAAATCAAAGTAATAAAATTCTTTGGCTATCATAAATCGAATCGTGCTCATGTGTAAGCTCTTAAGGCCGCCAACACGACTGTTTTGCCCAGTACTAACTGAAGCCACCGCGTCCAAAGGCGGGGCCGTCCCACCGTCTTTTTCTAAGCCAAGCTCATTGTTTGATCCCTTTTCTTAAAAACAGTGGGCAAGTCGGATGTGTGTTGGGCGGCCTTTGATCGCGTTGGAGCATTACTGTTGTGTGCACACGTTCTGTTCGTCTTGGAACTACTGTGGCAAATATCACATTAAACAAGCGGTTAGGCTAATAAATCTGCACGCGAAAAGTATTTTTAATGCATATTTTAATAAAAGCGCTTGTGGTAAATTAATTGGAATTCCTATGAAATGAGTTTTTAATATGTATATCAAAATAAAAATTTGCTTGCGTTGTAAAAACATATATAACCGTAAAAACATTATACGATACATTTTAATAATTTATCGCTGTATTTTTTTTTCTTTAGCGGTAGGTATTAATAACACACTCGAGATATCAGCAACCTTTTTAATAATGTTCGATGAATCATAATATGAAAATTGGACGTAGTTATGCAGAAAGCGTCCAACCCAAAAAGATGTAACTGAAAAAAAGACGTTTGTAAATTTGACAATACAAAAGCATTCGACATTTGTGGAGTGAAAGCGAAATTAACAAAAATCTATTGAATTCAGAGCTTGGATGTTTTTAGCATTAAAAAATCTAGTGATCATCTTTACGAAAACATGAAAAATTAGATTTCGTCAATTTGGGGTTGGACGCTTGAACTCTGTCCAATTATGACTCGAGAAATACGGCGTTTCCTCTTATTTTTGCATAGTTAAATTGATATTTCACAGCTCAATAACTCACGAATTAAATTAGATTTGCAAGCTAAAGATAACGTAACTTACCTTGAAATACCACATAAAAAGCTGTGCCAATTTCGTAATGCCATAGCTCACGGTTTCAAAGTTTTTCTACACCAAAGTTGATTTTCTTCACAGTTAGTAGAAAACTTTGTTTATTGCATTTCTGGAATCCGTTTGGTCGTACTATCAATATTTGGAAATGCAGCACGGGGGGCCAAGTCTGTATCTTTTGCGCTAGCAAATCGGCTATTAACAACACATTTTGACAATTTGGTAATCCGTCTAGAGCAAACAAGTTAAGTTTGTGTTTACGTTAAGAGAAAAATCCGTAACACAAATGCAAGGGACTACGTTGCGTTTATGAAAACTGTCAAAATGTGTTGTTTATGGCCGATTTAACTTACGTTTGCTAACGCAAAGGATACACACTGGTTGCTAGCACAAAATGCGTACTCTCTAAATCCTACACGTAGTTTTCAATAGATTATTTCCCCTCCGAGGATAAACTACAGCCTTCCTTACACGGAATCACTTTGTTTCTATTTTAATAATCGCACATCTAATGGATAGCAGTGATCAAACACAACACAGCTTCTGTGAGTCTGTAATTACGATGTGGTTTCCATGATTTTATCTCTCGGCTTTCTGGTAGCCAGGCATCGCGTGGGCCGGGACACCGGCTAGAGACCGGCTTGTACGTATAGAGGTACTTTCATGTGGTAGATCTACACACTTTATGTGGTAAAGATACACACTTTAACGTATACCATGTGGTTTTCCGTCCAATATTTACCTGCTCGTAAATATGTGGAATATTTTGCACACTGTACAAATTTTTTCATGGTTTCAATCTTAATATGTGAATATTACGTATATAACCTATTTATTAGTAATAAGTGAAGTAATAACTGTAAAGCAGAATATCTGTTCTCTGATGATCTCTGGCATAATGAAACTTGCATTTATTTTTATGTATAAAATTTCTAGGTCAATGCAACTATTTTCAGATCTCGATATTATTACCATTATGTCTGTTGAAAATGTTTATTTCATATTTTAAATTTATTATATATAAAAACAAAAACGTTGAAAGTAATGCGAAGCCTGTATTTATCTGTATAAAAGGAACGAATGTATCAATTTTTTTTAAAGGAAATAATAAGTCTTGTGCTAATTTGACTTAGTTGTTATGTGAAATTATGGTCACATTATCTCCCATACTTCAGCGAAAACAGCCCATTGCACTTCGCAGTCTTGTATGAGAGATAATAATGTCGGGTGGTCCAGTGAAACATATCTCTCTGATCTGGCTTGAGTTAAGTGAAAAACACGTAGGTAATGTATGAGAAAACCTTTAGATTTTAATTATTCAGAGATAGAACACTCCAGTTATCTTCACTGTATTTAGTGATGTAGCGAGACGTTTTGATAAAATAACAATTTTTTTAATATTGCATTGATTTGATACCGCAAAAGAGATTCAACTCACCGAAGGCAGTTCGCGGAACTATGACTAGAGGAGGTTGGAGGAAACTGGGAAGGGGAATTTACTTGACTCTTCAGATCTCACTAAACATCTCAAAAATAGTCCATTCTGTAAGGTATTATCCATTCTGTAAGGTATTATCAATTCTGTAAGGTATTATCCATTCTGTAAGGTATTATGCAATCTATACGGTATTATCCATTCTGTAAGGTATTATCCATTCTGTAAGGTATTATCCATTCTGTAAGGTATTATCCATTCTGTAAGGAATTATCCATTCTGCAAGGTATTTTCCATTCTTTAAGGTATTATCCATTCTGTAAGGTATTATCCATTCTGTAAGGTATTATCGATTCTGTAAGGTATTATCCATTCTGTAAGGTATCCATTCTGTAAGGTATTATCGATTCTGTAAGGTATTATCCATTCTGTAAGGTATTATCTATTCTTTAAGGTATTATCCATTCTGTAAGGTATTATCCATTCTGTAAGGTATTATCCATTCTGTAAGGTATTATCCGTTCCGTAAGGTATTATCCATTCTGTAAGGTGCAACTAATTTATTTATTTTAGTGGAGTGGGATTATTCAATAATTCGAAATAATGATAATATTATTACGCAGTACGATAAACATAACGTTTTTAAGGATAAATTAAAAATATTATAAATATTGACGAATAAATATATTTATTATGTTTTTTGAAAATTTACATAGGCTTAGTTAGCGTTTATCAAAATCAAAACGGAAATATGTCTTTTCTGACCGTCCTACGTATGTTTTACAAAACATTAAAAACATGAAAATAATTTTTGAAAGCATTGAGAAATATTTGCAATTTCTCTCCGGTAAGGGTTTTTTTAAAATAAAATTATACCATAGTTTTGTAATACGCATTTAAAAAAAACTTAAAATCATTTTTTATGAAAAAATGAGACCTATGTTTGATAATGAGTCATTTTTTTTTTGAAATAAAGTAATTTAAAAAAAAAACTTTCAAAGTATTTTTTCAGGATATTCAACAATTTAAAATATTTTGTAAAACATTCGTAGGATGGTCAGAAAAAACTCACTCCGAGAAGGACAACATTATAAACTAAGAAGATGACACATTATTACAGAGGAATACAAAGTTGAAACAGAAAATACAGAAACAGCACACAGAAGAAAATGTACATAGATACATCTAATAAGAGACTCAAACCTATCGGTTTCGTTACTTTTAGTCTCAGTCAACATTTTCTGTTTTTACAAAACAAACTAATTTTCAATTTTATTATTTTATGAACTGTAAGAGATTAAAATGTTGTTCTGCCAATTATACCTATTAACCTAATTTTTTTTTTACTTTTACAATGATTATACATTAAATAATTTAAAAGTGTATTTGCTCTCGTCTGGTTTTGAACCCGCGACCTCTGGATCCAGATGTAAGGAGTTTAATGCTCTTCTGCAGAGGTCGTAGAAAGTAATAAAAATATATAAAACATCGACTTCCCAAATCTTTTTTCAAATCTTTCTGTGCACTTGTTGAAATTCGACCTCCTACATATCCAATTACGAGTAGGTACCACTAGGTAAATTACTTTGAAATTTATTGGGCCGCCCGTTGCACATGTGCGCAATGTGCAACGCGCAAGCTTCAGAGGCAAAGGCTTTCCGTCATTATCACAACAGAACTGCAGTTACCTGCACCGTTCATATCGACAAGCGCATTTTATGGCAGCATCGCTTCGAGGATAGGTCTACTTCTCCGAGATACTGTCAGCGCTTTCATTATAAGAAGCCCGATCGACGGAATTTATTGACCACAACTTAAACGCCGACTTTGACTACTTAAAATATTATCATTAATGAAATACAAGAAAATGGAATGTTAAGTGTTTCGATAAAGCATCAAGTTTTGAGAATATTTTGGAACTGGAAAATATCTTATCTACTGGCTAAGTACTATCGGGAAGAACTGGTATCTGCAGCAGATCAATATGTGAACAACTAATATAAATTTTTGTAATATGAGATATTCCAGTAAGAAACTTTGTGCGGTAATCATTTTTCGATGTGATACATCAAAAGATTCGTTTTTAATCTTTAGTCCACCTGTTCCTTTTGACCAGACTTGACGTTTATTTTGAATAACGTAAGACTCTCATTATCCAATTAAATACGATAATAAAAATACCATAAAGGAAGAATTCTTATTATTTGTTATGCTAAAAGATATCACTTTAATTTAGTACAGGACGTTGTTATATATTCGTCTTTTAGATTTCATACCTACCTACCCACATTTAACTATTTTAATCTATATTTTCGTAGAAAGCAATTACTTTGTGGTGGTTCGACATATTTATTAAATACGTAAAGCAAACACTTTGTTTTAAACCGCTAATTTATTTTTTAAATTAACACCAACCGGTTTCGCTTATCTCAAGCTTCATCGTGGTAAAATTAAAAAATAAACAAAAATTCGCGTTAAAGAAGGGATTAAGAAGAAGTGAGAAATTTTGAATTAACGGGAAATGTATCTAACATGGGACTATAAGACAAATTAAGTTGATTGTTAAGAATATTGCCATCAATTTGAATGGCTTTCTTTATTTCCAATGCTTCTAAATGATCTAATGTAATCCTAAAACCATTGTTATGTAAAATATTAACACCGGTCCTATGAATATAGGTATGATTTTTTTCAAGTAGATGGTTTGCGAATTCTGATAAAACCACGGCTATTTATACATCTAAGATGTACTTTGATTCTAGTATTGACATTACGCCCTGTTTTACCGATATGAAAAGCCAAACATTTATTATATTTTTATCTATGAATAAATTTAAGCGTTGGACAATCATGAAATTTACGCATTTGTTTAACTAGTATTAAATTTTATACCCGTCAACGGTGAATTAATTGAATTCCCCGAAGTTTTCTCTAAAAATCAAGTTCCATAACTTTTAGAATAAAGGTTTAATTTTAACTAACTAACTAACTAACCATCACGCCGTTTCGCCGCAGGGGTAGGCAGAGAGGACGGACCGCCAAACAACTCGATCTTGGCATACACTTCTTGCTTCATTCACATTCATACATCGTCTCATACATTCTCTTCTATTATTCCGACTTCTGACATGGCCCGACTCAAGTATTTGATTCACTTGATCATGCCATGTCTTCCTCGGCGTCCCCGGCTTCTTCTTCCATTCACATTCACGTCATACATTCTTCTTACACTCCTTTCTTCGTTAATTCGCTCCACATGCCCAAACGATCTAAGCGTCCCTTTTTTACTCATTACGCTTACATCAAGCCTTGTAAAATCCTGAATTTACGTATCATTTTGAGGGCGGTATGGAATATAAAACCTAAAAAGAATAACAAAAAGATTTTAATTAAACCCCGAATCACTATTTTCCATTTTGAAAGCATTAAGTAAAGTAGTTTATGTGGTGTCTCGTTTTGTATTTTAGTTATGAGAATGCGACAGGCGCAGGCGACTGGGTGAGGCGCTTGGCCCAAGCGATTGGTTCTCCCTACTAAACCGTCTGTCTGCCACTGGGACTGCCTGGGCATTCATCAAACAAAACCCACCGGATATGAAGTGACTTCTACCACAATTTATTGCCCCCGGAAACGATTGTGATCGTGTAAAAGCGAAAAACAACATTCTCTCGTAATAATTAAACTAATATGAAACGTAAGTTATACGTGTGAACTGGTCTATATCAGTCAGGTAATATTCTAATTTTGTATATCTTAAAGTCTATAGTAAGAAGTACATTAACCGCGCGTGAAGAATAATACAGTAACAACGTATTGTAGAAACCATTGTTGGCTGCATAGTTCTTAAATCCCACTATTCATACACACTCTTCTGTCATCTACCGATTTAAGTTTCTTATTTATTTCTAATTTCATTATTTTGAAATACCAAATAAATCAAAAAACATTAAAAAAAGAGATGAATTCAAAAATAAGTTTCACACAAAAGGTAAAGAAAAATTGAATTGCAGAAAAACATTTTATTTTCTTTACATCTTATGAATGCTACAGATTGATGCATTTACAATAATTAAAAGCATAATATATTCTATAATTTAAAAAATAAAACGATAACTTTGTTTACATCACTTTTATTCGATATATACTTTTGCCAACCGGGTTTCGCTACTACCGTAGCTTCGTCAGGGCTGTATAATACTAAACTCAGAACTAAGATACACATGTGTTATGGATTGATAAAAGCGGGCGAGTGGAGGGCCGAGGGTGGGAGATCAGCAGGCATCTGGCAGGGAAAGGCGTGTACTTTGGAAACAGACCACACATTCAATAAAAATACAGGCACTAGTTTACTGCATAAAAATGGAACAGGCATTCGACTAGATAACTTGGAAGCGTTAGAAATAAGGAAACCCAAAAACACTAATACTAGACTTATTAATAACCAAATAAATTAAAATAAAAATCCAATTCTTAAATTATTCCCAATAAACAAAAAACACGCCCTTCCCGGTCAGCAGGTACCTGCTGATCTCCCACCCTCGGCGAGACCCCGTCTAGTTTGTAATTGTGTTCGTTAAGAACTTTGTAATCATTATAAAGATAGCTGCCAATAATATGGGATTAAAAATGGAGAATAATATTGACAAACTTCGAATTTGAGATATGATATCGATGAAGATGACACAAATTGAACTGGTCTCATTAGTTAAGTTGTTTAAGCGGTTGCCCCGGATAGGCAGAGGTCCTGGGTTTGAGTTCCAGATGCGATTGAAATCTTTTAATTTTCTGTCTTTTTTTTTCCGTTTTCATGTTTCATTTAGGTTATGTTAATATTAATTTCTACAATGATTTGCATAATATATTTCTTATATATCCTTTTTTTGGTCTAAGCAACTTCCCCAATCCATTAAACGTGTCCTATATTATAAATTTATATTCATAAATTTCCAATAGCTTTGTTTCTTCTTTTTCTTTTATTTTAACATTCACGAAACGGTTGACCAGTACCCAGTACCCAGTACCCACCTAACGTCGATCGGTGGGAAGGACTAACTCCGATTAATTGCAGAGCGGATCCGTGGCGTGATCTGTCGCAGTTAGCGTTGGAATTATTGCACATTTGACGCGAAAACTCGTTCTTCCGAGTATCTGTTCGCGTTCGCGTTCGGCCTCTTTCATTGTCCGATTATTGATCCACACCTTGGACTAATTCGGGGAATAACTTATTCTGATTTAGACCCAGTGTCGGGGAAACGTTAATTTAATTTGTGATTTAAGCTGTTCAATTAGCGGAGGTCCACATCAGCTTTCCAATTGGCTGAGTTGATGAACTGGCAGAATGAATGCTTCTCGAATCACATTCGAGGCCAGTCAACCATCGGAATGAAGTTTCGTACTAATAATGTGATGAGTTGTGACATTTGAAGTAGGTGCACGCTTTTCTTATGCTTTAAGCTACATGTAGGCGGTTGAAAATCAAGTTCCCTTACACATTTTCAGAAAGTATTTCTGTGATTGTATTTACACCATTATTCACCTAGATGTAATATTTGCTTCAAACTAATGAAGGTACCACAGTATGGTCATTGTTCTAAAATTTGCTTCTAGTTAATTTCTGTTTGATAGCATGGTCAGAGATCTATTGTTTGGTCCCATCTACGGAAGGTACATCGGCATAATTTATTTATTTGTAAAAAATAAACTGCTTTTAATACAAATATACATTCAAAGAATGTTTAACAAAAGGTAAGGCAGCAAGTCAAGTTTCTTGTGCTAAGATTAGTTATATACAGGTATTTTATTTATGAAGCTAATAGGAAGAAAAAAAACAATGTGGAAGGGGGGGTAAGAGGCAGTGGAAGGTAAGATCGGGACAGGCGATGCTCTCGATACATTTTATACTTTTGCATCAATTTGTGGTCGTACGCAATACGCGTTACTACGGTTCGATATTTTGAGAGGGTATTTTGAAGAATGTCGATGTTATTAAATGTTGCGTTATATTGCGCACAAATACGGGGAATTGGAGAATTTAATAATAATAATAATAATAGTTGGATGATTTGTATATCGCCGTTTTTGTGAAAAATCACCTCAATATCCTAAGATTGGTCCTGCATGAGGGCAAATGAAAAAAATCGGTTTGTCAGGTTCGTCTTGATGGTATGTGGATTTTTATAGAGTCGATGGCCCCTGGCGAGTCCGGGCCATTATTCATAATGTTAAACGATAAGATTTTTATCAAATATAAAATAAACCCTTTTTGAAGCTTGATGAAGTTTTGGAATTTTAAGGATTCGGTATTAATTGCAAGTGTATATTAAATTAATAATTTATATGATAAATTTACGTTGAATGCTTTCGATTCTTCTAATATTGGCTTGGTATAAAGGTGTCCATATCGGTGTGCAGTATTTTAAGGAGGGCGGATATACGTGGTGTACAAACTCTTCGTGTTGCGAATAGGTTTTGAAATACGAATTATAAATCCAAGCATTTTATTGGATTTATTGATAACTTCATGATAATGATTGATTTAGTATTTATTCCTTACCGGTGACCATAACAGCATGGTCGATGTCGGTGATCTAACATTTCCTTCTAACTAGTTTAGGTATGATCGCACGGTCAGTGATCGAGTATTTGCACCTGACTAGTGAAATTAAGACAGCACGGTCAATGATCTAACAATTGCTCTGAAGAGGTGAATATGTGACAGCACGGTCAGTGATCTTTTCAAACTGCCCGTTTTATTAACACCTTGATGTTAGTTCCACCATTAAAACACACTAGGTAGTTATTCCCAGTACATATCACCGCCAAGTATTATATATTTCGTAACATTTTGCGGTATGTCTAGTTAGTAAATCGAGCAATCAAAGCCTCGCAAATACATTGTAAGTGAAACAAGAGAGCTTAAACACCGATGTAAACTATACTGGCAGTAAAGTGAAGCATGTTAAGTCGCAATAGAACCGACACATTATTATTATAAGCGGAGAAGATACGCATGCCATTCGCCATCAAGAGATATTAGCGTACCGGCTAATTCCATGACTGAAGTCTGAAGGATTAACTGCGAGGAAAGTGCAGTCGTAGCGAAAATGACAATTGACATTCTGGATTTAGATCATCCTTACAAATGCGCACAATGAGAGCGCTAAATAGAACGTCGAAGAAGATCTTGATACGACAAAAGTTGAACGAGCGATAGAGCAGTGATTTTCAAATCTAATATAGATACAATCCAAACCTTGAAAGTAAAAGATTCAAGTAGGTGTTGTATTTTGTTGGATCTTCATATTATCATTTATTTACGTGATTTTGGCTCGGTGTCCGTTCGCTAAATTTTGCTCAGTCAAGAATGCAAAGTATTTTATAAGTCTAATAAATAAACATATTAGCTCTATTAAATAATCGATCTACTGCATACCGTCCCGTCAACGTAAAGATATTGTAAGCGAATCAAAATTTTCAGCGTCGCGACGCAATCTGGAAATTTGTCTCGGGCGTCGCGTGCTTCCGTTCCGTTTGTTTTGGTGTCTGAGCCAACTCTAGGTGTATTTGTGTGCGTGGATGATATATATTAAAATGCGGTCATGTGTGTGTCTGCTTTATAGTGTGTTATTCTGTAAATGTGTTAGTAGCCATGTTAGTTGTGTGGTGGTGAGTGTTTGCGTGCGATTCCGTTGTTATTTTGTGGCAATTAGGCGGCGAGTGATACGCACACTGACATCGGCATTCGCGAGAGTCGCGAACCTGGGATGCCGAGCCTCACCTTAGTGTGATCTATTTGTTTGGCAATTGCTTCAATTAGAGTGCTTGACCCGCGCTGCTTACATTTCTGTAGTTACAAATAACTTCTACGAGAATCTTTCACCTCTTCTTCTGACACACTGTCCTATCAGTGGTTGGTTATCATTAGAACTCGGAACGTAGTGTAAAAACAATGATGCGCGACGTTTTTCTCTACCACGATTGGCCTATCCTTATGATGTGACGAAGATATTGAAGTTTATTCGTTATATTATGTCTAAAACAATTACGGTAAGTTTGGCGATTCGACGAAAAAATTTTAAACTAGTTTCCCTATCTCCGCAAGGTATGATGGATCCATATATTAAACATTTAAAGGCTTCTATCTTCCGAGTCTAAACTTGGTTAGTCTTTTACACTAAAAATAAAAGAGTTGGAAAAGGCTGGGAATTATTGGCTAGTAGATCAGAGGCATAACCCATCAGCATATTTAATACTGTGTGATTAATCGTTTTATGAAACAGAATAACGAAATCGCTATAAAGTTGTCATGACACGATGCTGTTATTCCATCAAGTACCAGTCGATTACTTCAATTCGAACGTTTCAAAACAGAATGATTGATATATTTTCTCGCTGCAGCTTCCCGGTGCCCGAGATTGGATCGAAGCGACTGTATGTGTTTGGCGAGATGTATATATTTATTGACAAGCAGAAGAAGTAGGATGTTGCAGTTGCTGAGTGACGTCAGAGACGCGGATGCATTGCGCGATTAACCGCTCGGCTTAGCTTGGCCAATGAAGCGAATGCACCGACTTTATCCACTTTCTCATAGTGTCCACCTCAGAAGCGGACTAAGTAGGAATGGTAGAGGGGGAAATATTTTTTAGCTCCCGCCTATTTTTTTTTTCGAAAAAATGTAATGCGTACTTTATTTGCATAATACTATTTATTAAACACATCGAGGAATAATGTTTTCAATAAATTACCTAAATAAAAGATACTAACGAATTCTCAAATATAATTAAAAAAATCAATAAAAATTAAACAATGCACACACACACACATTTATCCCTAAAATATTGTACCGTTACGACATACTGTAAATTTTCTAGGCCAAATTGTACATATATTATGATATGTTGACTATAACTTTTAATTCCAAACTATTCACTCTCTTTTTAACATTATGTAAACCACCAACTCTGTAATATTATCGTGTAAACATTTTTCTAACACCATTTTCTTGTAACACTTTTGGGAAACATTATTATGTAATTATGTACACTCCGCCTCTCTACACAAACATTGTTAATTGATTTGGTCGAAAATAAAAAAAAAAGTGGAAGAAAGTTAAAATTTTTTAAAATTCAACTAAAATTCGTATTATAATTTATATATGTAGTTATTCTCATGAATAATGTCACATTCTCGCCTTGTAAGAATCATGCTTGAATTACGAGGTCGAATTTTTAAAGTTTTCAATCCTCAATGAAGGGAAATAATTTTTTTTTCATATCTTAGTAGCACTCCCCTGGAAACTGTCATCCCAACCCTATCGCGTCGTCCGTCCCTGGCATATTTTATATCGGGTGTTTATAGTATATCTAAGCAAAGTTTAATAAATATGACATATGTGATGTATTTATAACCCAGCCGATATCCAAGGCCCGAGCAATAAACACAAGAAAGAATGATTAAAATCTAAATACAACTGTTTCCCACAACTGGAACATACGAAGTTACTGAGCGAAAACATGCATAAATATTATCAAGCAGGGAATGCCTCAAATTCCTAACAAATATTTTGACAGCTACAATCATTTCATTCGGGAGTTATCTCCGCCCCATTCTACGAGTAATTTGCTACTTACGTGTTTACAAACTGTACAGAAATCTCAAAATTATCTAAACACATTGTCGAGTATTTCTTTCTAAAAATATTGAGATCGCATCGTCTGTTTTAAACTGATAAATAGCAGGATGTAAATTAGTTCTTCAAGAATTTGTGACAGTCCCCTGGCCACTAGTATTGTCAAGCTAATTATGGTTATATGATGAAATTACACATGCGTATATTTCACGTAGCATAATTACACTTCCTACACATGCACGAAATTACATATGGAAGAAATTTCACGTGTAAGTAATTTAAAGTACCATATTAACACAAGATTGAGAGATTTGATTTATTTTTTAATTAGTTGTCTAACTTTAGAGAGTTAGAAAAAATCACATTTTAGGTTTGATCGTTATATTATTTTACGTAAATTTGAAATGAACAATTTAGTATATATTCTGCCAGATAAATACTTTTTAGATGTGTAGTTTTAATCGTCACGCGCTTTAGTGCGTAGTGATTTGGAAATTTGTTTTTTTTCCAATAAAAAACTTATTTAGCACACAATATTTAACTTTAAAAAAATTAACCCATTAAAAAAAACAACTTTGAATGCTTCTAATTCCATTTTGTGTAATTATAGTACTTGAAATTCCTCCCATATGTAATTTCAAACATGTGTAATGTAGGTAGTGTATTTATGGTACGTTAAATTTACACCTGTGTAATTTCATCCTGAAACCAGTATTGTGTAGTGGAGAACAGGTCACGTATCAAAATATCCTAGAATGTTTGTCGGACCGAGTTCGCGCTCCGTGGATTACGCGATTGAGTTCACATTAGCCGCAGTATTGGACGAAATCTGATAGACTGCATTTGTTAGGGACTTGATTAAATATATTGCCTGTCAGACATAACAGTAATTATTAGCAGTGGTACATTGATTGAAAACTTAATGTAAATTGTTATTAATGTCTGGATTACGGTATTTATTATACCGTCGAAAGTTGTTAAATTTAGCTTACTGTTTTAATATTTATACGTACATTGAAAAATGCATATTGTAACTTTATTCCTAATATATCGAAACTTACTATAAAGAGGGCAATCCTTTCACTTTGATTGAATTGCTAAGAATAACTCGAAGGTTGAAAGCTCAATGTAGTTAGTAATCATGAAAACAAAATAGTGGCATTCCATTCATTATTTTAATTAGATTAGCCATAAATAAATTCATTATTATTTACATTAATTATTCCACTACACCAATAAATAATAAATTCTGAATCACTTATTTGCAGCTTGCTACGTCATTTCATCCGAAACTGTTTTGTTTTGAAATTTTATATTTGTTATATGTTTCTCGCAATAGAAAATAAGAAAATTGTAATTTTTATTTTTTAAATGCGTTCTGGCTGTAAATAAAATAAAGAAATCGGCGGTACTTTAATTAGAATTTTAAAGATAGATTTGGAAAAAGGAGTGTATTTTTCAGAGTCAAAATCGTAGATTTAAAATTGAAAAAAATAATGCAAGAGGCAAGAAGCAACGGAGAGAAAAAAAGTCTTTTACAAAGCAATTATATAATAGTAAAGTTCGTGGCTACAGCAACCCCCGAGCATTCTTGAAAATAAAAATAAAAATTACAATAACAATTTTAATAGACTTGGCAGCCTCAAAACGGCGTGAAGTGTCGGTTTAGTCTTCATTTATGGCCTGTCAAAGTGTACGAGATGGCGATGACTATTTCTGGCCTGGGAGCATTTCCCGAGAAGTTTGACGACAATGTCTCCGTGGCCATCAGGGCCGTGATTGATTGTCGCGGTGGTTCCCGATCCGACCATCCACCGCCACCACATGCCGCCCATGAATCAATCCAGAGGCCACCTCTCTTTCTCTATCTGAAGCTCTCCTCTTCCTGTCTTTCCAAATGTTCCATATGAATTCGGAGGACAATTCTCTATCTTCACCTGCTCTTCTTCGCCTGTCTTACCAACTTTCCAAATAGTTAGGAACAGTTTACCAACTTCAGTTCAATGTATCGAATAGTTAGTATACTAATAAATTAACTCAAGGATAAGTAATACGTTTTGCAACCTATTAAAACCCTTAAGGTACAAGCTTTGTAAGAAAAGACGTCGGTATTTGGCAGCCGCTTCTTGCACTTGATCCATCCAACAACTAGCTTCCTAACCTACTACTTCTTCGTCTTCATTGTATGGTGGAATAGAGTTGGTGGAGGTCAAAGGGGAATGCTGAGGTTATTCACCAGGCCACGGTATCGGGAGTCACTTAGTTCAGTACAAATGTGCCATAGCGAAATTGATGAAGAGGGCATTCTTCAACGATGCGTTCGGTTGTTTGAATATGTCCACATTCACAAAGTTCGGAATCATTTAGGCCCCATTTATGCATCATATACGCACAACGGCTGTGACTGCACCGGATGCGGTTTAATGAGGTTCACGTCTTTCGAGGGAGAGGGAACCGTCCACGTCCAAGGTTTGCCGAATAGGTCAGAGAAAAAAATATTAAAAGAGGAATAACAAAATAAAAACAAAAATAATTATAGTAAAGAAAATAATATTGACATTAACCCCTAGTGCGAAATTATTTACATTTTCAGCAAGATAAAATATGCAATTATTAAGTAAGTAATATTATTGACTAAATAATTGCCCATCATTAGTCAGAGCTTGCGGATAGTCATAGTCATATTTTGACTTGTCGGCAAGACAAGTAAGGAGTATTATTGACTAAATACTTGCATATTCTTATTCGCAGTTTGCAGACAGGCCCTAAGTCTCCCGATAATGAATGTGGCCGGCGTGAAGTGACGCCGCGGCCGACAGTATTATGCGCGGAGTGATGGGATGAGTTTAGCGGTCGCGGGAATAAACACGGGGTTATTTCCACGCCGGGGGCGGGGAAGGTGCTCGGGACCGGGGAGGGTGGCGCTCCTGCATTGTTCCCGAATTCTGCGGCCGGATTGTGTCATTTGACAGGATAATACAATAGATTTACGGATATTTACATATGAATCGTGAATATCTTTTGATTTAATTTTCCAGTGCTGGACCACCTTGCGTATTAAATGTTGACATTGTCAGAGGTGATAGGTTGAGCGAAGGTTTTTGGAAACATTCGACCTCCGACGTGTACGCATTGCTCATTATTTAAGAATCTTTTCTTATTTGTGGGTTCGGGGGTCACCGGTTCGAATTACAGCGAGGGAAAATGATTTTAAGTTTTTCAAAAAAGAAATTCTAAAATTAGTTTTAAATAAATTTTGCATATTTGGCCTTTGAATCAGAGTTAATGACGTTAATCGACATTGGGAGTGCTATGTTTAGCATAAAAAAATGACTATGACTACTCAAAATTTTCAGCAACAAGAAAAAAATGTAAAATACTATCCAAACTGTGCTATAAAGCACACACCACCTCCATTGAGAAAAATGCACTGGAGTCAAAAAACCTGTGGAATTTTGTAAAAAAATTAAACAATTAACACGTTACATTTACAGAACTGCCACATTACACGGGAATCTTGCCTAAAAAAAATACTTTCCCTTGACCCCAACAAATCTGCAGGCCCAGATAACATTCCGCCAATATTTTTTAAACAATGCGCATCTACAATATCAAGTCCACTTACCATATTATTTAACAATTTACTTTCTTCTGGACATTTTCCAACTCGTTGGAAATCTAGTTATATTACCCCAATTTTCAAAAAAGGTGATGACACAGACATAAAAACTATCGTCCTATATGTATACAATCAGCACTCCCAAAAATTTTTGAATCCCTTGTTCTCGACTTAATTTATCCATCAATACTCAAAGTAATTGATAAAAAACAACACGGGTTCGTCAGTGGAAGATCAACTACTACTAATCTATTACTTTACCAAAACTATATTACGGAATCCTTCACGAATAAAAACAAGTTGACAGTATCTATACAGACTTTTCAAAAGCTTTCGATAAAGTATCCCATAAATTATTACTTAGAAAATTATATGCACTAGGACTGAGAGGCAACATGTTGGATTGGTTCTCAAGTTACTTATCTAACAGAATCTTGTTCGTCAAAATTAAGTCTTTAAAATCTAAGGTACTTAATGCAACTAGTGGTCTGCCGCAAGGAAGTCATCTCGGTCCCATTCTATTCCTAATATTCATTAATGACATAATAACCTGTTTCGACGATGTAGAAGTTCTACTTTTTGCCGATGATATTAAACTATACACAGCAATATCCAATATTAGCGACTGCATAATCTTACAGTTAAACATCGATAAATTACATAATTGGTGTATCGCTAATAACTTATTTCTCAACGTTGATAAATGCAAGACACTAACATTTTGTCGAATCAAAACCCCGTTATCATTTAACTACGCTATAGATAACAAAATCTTAGAAAAAGTCAACGAAATTAGTGATCTCGGAGTTTTGTTTGATACACAATTAAATTTTGTAAATCACATACAACAAATAACTAATAAAGGTATGAAGACATTGGGATTTATAATTAGAACTATCAAAGACTTTGATTCGCTGGAAGTTATAAAAATCGTATATTTGTCATTAGTGCGCAGCATATTAGAATACAATTCAATAGTGTGGTCCCCATACTATATCATTCATATAAAAAATATTGAACGCGTGCAGCGCAAATTTTTACGTTTTATTAACTTCAAACTACACATACCAATACAACACATAAACTATACATTCTTGCTAAATACACTCAAAATACATACTTTAGAAAACAGAAGAAAAATAACAGACTTAACTTTTTTATTTAAAATTATTTATTCCTTATTAGACTGTTGTGAACTCCTGCAACTAATCAATTTCAAAGTACCTCATCGACAAACTCGGCAAAATATGTTATTCTGTAACAATAATTCTGGAACAAACTACCAAATGCATGCACCCATTTCTCGTCTACATATACTTGGAAATAAATTCACCTCTGCTGTAGATATATTTAATATAAGTTTACCCATGTTTAAAAGATACCTGAACGATATTTTTATGTTGCAACAATTATAAGAGCATCGTATAAGAGCTATTGTTTAATTATTATGTTTTATATATATTATCTTTATACTCATCTACAATCCAAAAACTTGTTCCTCTTTTTTTTCTTTCTATGTCATAAATATGTTACACTTATATACCAACTATGCATCATGTTATTTTTTTCTTTTAAGTTCTGTACACCTAATCATTTTAATGTTAAATATGTAAAAGCCCTTTTGGGCGTTAATAAATGAATAAATAAATAATAAAATAATAAATAAATAAGATTTCTAACTCCCCAATCTTTCTCTACAACGCTCTCTTTTTTTCTCGACTTCTACCAGTCGTCCAATTGGTGACGCACAATAATCTCCCAAAAAACTATAAATTTTAGTTCATATCTTAAACGGGAGTCAGAAAGCACTTTTAATCAATCAGTTACACTAAACATGCATATTGCCAGCTTTTTATCGCTTAACATTAGGGGCCAGTTTTATAAATGCACTACCAAATTTCTGTTATGTAACGAACCGTTTTTCGTTAACATACCGTTATCCATTCTTAACCTTATTTTTTTGTCTTGAATAATTGTCATTCGCTCGTCATCATTTTAACTGCCTGACGAGGAATCCACTTCACAAATGAAAATGATCTATTGTCTTTTTAATTAAAACAGTGCACGGTTTCAAATAAGCGATTGTCGGGCAATAACTGACAGCTGCCAAACGATCGGTAATCTAACGAACGTTTATAAAACGGCGAAATCGGGCGGTAGACCAAATATTAGTTTAAAATGGTATCGAGCGTTACGAATACATGGTTACAAAACCTGCTCTATTGAATTTACGATTAACCTCGAGACGGTTGGTTATCCAAAAATCTTAAAATATTTTGGTAATAGATTAATGTTGAGCTTTGGCTCTCCAGAATCTTTGACTATTCGGGAGATTTGGCTTATCTGAAAGATATCTTTACCTCCTCGGTATCTACACGAGACCACGTCAAGTTTTTTCCAATACACATTCACACTTTAAAACTATTTTGTGGTTTCTGTATTTTCATACTTGCACAGTCTACGAGTGTGATGCCAGTAAATTTGCCAGGTGTAAACATGGCTCGGTAACAAGTGTGTTGGTTGTTGGTTGTTGCTTGGCCCACCGGCGCTCGCCGCCCGAGTGCTCAGTAAACCGCGGGAAGCAGAAATACACTTCCCACGGGCATAACTCACGAGCGGTACAATGTGCAGGCACACGCATCAAAGGGGTGAATCGCAGAACTGAATGTCTATAATGTGGCATATAAATAAATATACATAAAAAAAGGTATTTTTTTGAAGGATTTTTAGCAGAACTGTGTACAATTAACACACTTCTTTAAATCTTCAAGGGCTTTTTTATGATATGTTTAATAAAAAATAAAAATTTTAAGTTATTAAAAAAGGTGTGAGATAATTGCGTTTATGGGGCAATTGCGTAAAATCACTCTTTCTTTACTTCTATAAAAATAAATCGGTCGATGGAATGCTGGAATTTTGTTTTGTGAGGTGGGTATGGGTACCGCCGCCCTTAGAACCATTCATTGGATAACCAACACCCCTGCCATAGGTCACCCCAAATGTATATTTGGTGAATTAGCAGGGGTGTCCAGGTTTATGGGCTGAAGTTTGTCCAGGAGGCTGATGTCTCTGCCTCAATTGTCGGATTGCGAGTGGCTGGTTGAGGGAGACAACTTGACCTCTCCGGCTGGATTTTTTCGACCCATCGCCTTGCACCGCACTGGGAGGGATGGATTAATACGCATGTCTCTCTTTGACGCACTGACCCGACAGATTCCCACCCACTACTCATTCCTTTTTCTTGCCCAGAAATTCCCCTCTTTCCTTTCCTTAAAAAGACCCTCCACACAGCATCTACAAAGATTACACAGGCCCTGAGGGTTTTTTTTATCATGGCTTTCTATGTGGAAGGTTTTTCGAAAATTAAAAAAATAATAGTCTGAACTATTTTATTACTACTGTGAGGAAATTTCAACTTCTTATCTAATCATTTTAATTTTTTTATTTCAGGTAAGAACCTTCAGCATATCTTGGCACAACTCTCTACGCAGAATTCTGACTAATCTGTAAGGTAATATAACAATGTGTTTTCGTGTTGGTATTATTTAATCATTTTGTCAATGCTTTAAAAATAATACATATGTCACTCGTAGAAAAAAAACTACAAAATGAATACCAAAAAGTTATGCATGTGGTTGATAGGATGAAGTCTTTGTATGGATTAACGCACTTCCTGTGTATAAGCAGGAGATTAAACCAACAAGTTGTGGACTTTGACTTGTGGCCGAGGATTGGCCCTTGCCCGGCGGACAGATGGCAAAAGGGCCGCTGCCCGCTGCCCGCTGCCTCCTGACGTCACTCTTGTCGCGCCATCCGTCCGTCATCAATCTCCAACTGGAACACTTTGATCCCGCCAATTTATTTCCCGAAACATTTCCCCGCTTTAAGTGCGATGTGATATATTAGTTGGCTATTTTGGAAGCCGGAATGCGCTCTCGGATTCTCCCGAGCCACGGATCCCAGAGCCCGGTTCCCTGTTCCCCGTTCCCGGCTACAAGCACGCGAGGAAAAAACTTTACGTTTTAATTGTTGCTCTTTCGCATCGGCGCCCCCGCACTGTTTTGACAGTTGAAATTATTAAAATCGCCTCGAGAAGAGATATTGAATGATTAACCGTTAGAGTCGGGTGTCTATTTGGAGAGGAGCAGTTAAAGCGCTAACATCTTTATGTCACGGCTATTTTAACGTTTTACTGTCTCACGGAATTAAGAGGTATCGGACCGTATATCTGTTACCCTCTTGTGTATATTTTGGTAAAATACACTCGGGATTTGCCGACACACCATTAAACAAACCATAAAACTTCATATAAATCAAGCAAAGTATCTCAAAATACTATTTTTACATTACCAGAAAACAAAAAACCTATTTGATGGGTGCGCGTTGCAATAAATTATTTCATTTTACTTTTCGAAGAAATAGAATGAGAATCAGTATTTACAAATTAATCGCGATCTGGAAGGAGTCTGGCTTTGATCAGGACCAGGAGAGATATTCAATTCCAGTTTGGAGTTTTAACCTTTTGTAGGTACCGCATAACTATTAACAGATATGCTGGTGGATGCAATCCCACAATGACAAGGCTAGAGATATGGGAAAATTGAAATATCCATCGGGGATGAAGGGTGGGTGGGGTGGGTGGAGCTGATGCACGCCGATACCGACAGCCAGGCCGAGCAGATAAAGATGGAGCGATGCGAGTCGATAGCGTACAACAGAGATGCAGATGGCATCAGACAACTGCCTTTGAACGTATTCTTGATACGAATGGAAATGTTGGCAACGAGGAGAAGAATACGGTGGTGGAAAAACTTCCCAAACTTTGCAATATTTTTATTCGAAAATTGCTTATAATTTGAAGAATTATTTTATTGTCAAGGTTTTAAGCTTAAAAACTTTCATTAAAAAGCCATGAATTCCCCTGTGTTAACGGAGATTGTATCTATTTATATGAATATTTATGTTAAGTATTTTTAATTATTTTATGGAGTCGTGTGAACTAAAATTTATCGCAGATGGCGATGAATTTGCTCTTACAAATCGATCCAAATAGAGAACGGTTGAACATTATGCATCCTTGGAAATAAAGTTGAATACTTAAAAAAATGTGTTTTTAATCTGTAAAGGATTATTGAAATAAAATATCCGGAGCCATGAAATAAAAAAAATAAAAAAACCATTTAAAATTAAAACAATTGTCTTCACTGACATTTATGAATCGTGCTACTGGTCCATTAATGAAGAATAACAGATGTATATTGAATTGTAAAACAGTAGGTCAGAGATTCCCAACCTTATTTTCTCACGTCCCACTTTTGAACTATATTTTTCCCTAATCCCCATCACCCCTGTTCTTAATTATAATGGATTTTTGCTTTTGATAAATGTTTAAATGGATATTTTACATATTATATTATGTGGTACATTATTGTTCACCTGAAAATAGGTCCCGAAAAATTAGGTTATGTATTACAACACCGTGAATAAAATGACATTAAAAACTATTAGTTCATCGATAAATCAATGTTGTAAGACAAAGTTATTGTCATAAGGAATATTTATTAAAAGATATTTTTGTTGACCTCGCCCCCCACTTCAGCCCTTCACCGCCCCTTTTTAACCCTTCTCTGCGCACCATTTACCCTTGAAGCCTCCACCGGCCCCTGGGAGGCGATATCGCCCACGTTGGGAATATATGTACCAGACCAAAATAGAAAAATACATTCTCAGAACATAATAGGAATATCCGGTAACCGGAGTGGTATGTCTAGGGAGAGAGCGCTTGAGGATGAACCGTTCTTGATGAGACCTGAAAAATAAAGTGTTACATATGCATTAATTATTTTAATCTCTAAATCCAATGTGGTTAATGTCAGAACACCCGGTAGTAACAAAAGTTGTCGTTTTGGATTCTCTTTAGACGGCATCTCATAATTGACCGAGCGTCTGGACATTTCATATTATCATATAGACCAGGAGACTACGGCTCTAGTTATCTAGGATTTATGGAACTGAACTTCCGTACTCGATCATGCAGTTCATCTACAATGTATATAATTTATTGCGCTTGCTCATTTATGTCTTCCCATTATAGCAGTGGGCATTTCTCACATCTTCATTCTCATTATCCGCAAGCCATTAGCTTTACCAAATACTCTTAAATAATGATACCTCCAGCTCCTGACATTTGATGTCAAAATGCTACACTATCGCCTTCTAGCGGCCCGAGTTGTACAAATAGTTTTTTTCAATACATTTTAATAGACCTTCTCTGATATTATTATTTTTTGTATTTCTTGGACATTAACTATGTAACAATTTCTGGAAATTTTGTTTTGAAGAGTTTTATACATTATGTACATGTGTTACTTTATTTATCCCACAATTTTACATTCTTATTAAATTATAGAAATGACAACTCAAAAAATAAATATTAGGTAACGTACAAATGATTTAACTTCTTTTTTGCTCATGTATATATATATATATTTAAAATAGGCTATTAGGATTGCATTAACATTAAAAGCCTCGCTGCTCGCACGCTGTGTAAAGACGTAAAAATACTGGCAACATCCTACACTTGCGCCTCTAGCGACCCGGGCTATAAAATTCCAGACTGTATTTCTATTACAATAATTTTTTTTTCTTTCTAAACAATTTAGACCGTGTATTTAAATGCTTATACAATCCTAATGGCCACTTTAAAAAAAAAAAAACCCTTGACCTCTCCATCCGGACTCTCTCGACCTGTTGCCTTGCACTACAATGGGATGGATGGAATAATACTCCGTCACTCCTGGACATACTGACCTCCAGATTCCTACCCATCCTTTCATATGTTTTTCCTTCCAACAACATCCCCTTCTCCCTTTCCTTAAAACCCTCCAGACAGCATCCACAATGATTGCAAGAATAAAGGAAATTATTTTCCCCATGGCCTCCTTCGTAGAGTTGACATTAAAAAAAAAACCTAACCTTCTTCTCTTTTCTTTTCTGCATATTTTTCTATTTCATAGTTTTTGAATATTTTTGACAATGTTTCAGTAATTAATATCACGAAGGAAGCGTAGAGCTTTAAAAATATATATACACATGACCAAAAAAGGATTAAAATCATATTTAGGTGACCTAATACTTATTTTTTTAATTATCGTTTTCTATAATTTATTCAGAATATATTTAACCGAAAATCTATTCAAATGTATGGAAAAAAACCAATTTCGCCAACTCGTGACGCTAGGGGCGCTGGTTTATCATGTTGCCATCTCAATATATGGTAAATGATAGGACCTGCGCGTATTATTATATTTGTACGGTATTTGGCTTTACCTATTTGGTAGGTACTCACGCAGTTAAAATTAAATTAAGTCTCATTGCTAGTCTATCTGTCAAAAGGTATGGTAATTTTCAAGTGAAGACTTACTTTATAATGACATCTTTTCCGTACATTTTCTTTGATATAATAAAACATTTCAATGCACCATTTCTGCATGTGGTGACCTCGAAGAGCAGAAAGGGCTCATTTGATCACTTTGGTCCTAGGAGTTTCAGGATCAAAACCCGGTGAGGTCACATATTTTTTAATATTTCATTCCAGAGTGGAATATACTCTCAGTATCTCTCTGTCGGAATACCTTCACAGAGATTAGAAACGTTGCTTGAAATGATTAGTCACCAGTCCGGAATACCCAGGTACTTCCTGGCTCTACCCTCTCCTCCTCCCTCTTTCCCACTTCATTATTCTTCACAGCGTTTCTAATAAATCGGTAATATTATATTAATTGTTTTTGTGTTTAATTCGTAGAACTCCATTTAATTTTTTTTTAAATTTAATGTAAATCGAATTTAATAATGTTATTATTACGTTCTGCAAGTATTTTTAGTTTGTTATTGTGACGGTAATATCATATTGCCACTGAATTCGTACAGTCGGTAATATTGTGCATATCATTAGCTCAGTGGTAAGATTGTTGTCCCGATAAGACAGAGGTACTAGATTCGATTACCAGATGGGACCGATAATTTTTTATATGTAGTGTGTTTTCTGTGCAATATTTCATTATAGATTTGTTATTATTATCTTTAATGAATGAGGTTCATGAGCTGCAATAAGTTATTCAAATAAATTGAATATTCATTCTAGACATGTAGAAAAGTCAACAGATATCCCAAGTAAATTAAAAACGAATAGGTATCTAGATCTAGATTTCTATACTATCTACTTGCGAATATATTTGGATAGAACTTTGCAATCATACAAAAAGGAGACAAAAAATGACGATAATATAAATAATTCTTAAAATTGAAGTACGATATCGATCAAAATGACAGAAAATAATTAAGTGTCATTAGCTCAGTAGTTGATTTGATCCTTATCCCTGTAAGACAAAGTTTCCGAGTTCGATTCCCAGATGCGACAGATATCTTTTTATTTTATGTGTCTATCTGTTTCATATTTCATTTGGTATTGTTGAATATTATGTTCATATGATTTAACTATTAAATACTACAATAAAAATTTAAAAAAAAACATTTGGAGGTCAACATCTCATGTTACGTTGTTGGTAATTAGAATGAAAACTATTTTTATTGCCTCCTATTTACTTTTCAAATAATCCCCTTTGAATTCAAAATAATATCTCAAATTACGGAAGAATAACATAACAAACGAAGCAAAAATTGTTCATGCAATTTTATTATTAAAAATCATTCCTTTGTTGGCGTCTTGCTTGCAGCAAATGAACAAATTGATAGGACTGTCTTTTGTCTCGATGGCTGCTATCAGAGAATCCGACGGCGGGAGGGGGGTGGGTGGGGGAAGGTACTAATTTAGAAGTGACAGTTGTCAGTGAAGATCTTCCGAGAGAGAGACGGGGTCTGTATCGGCGCTGTGCAGCGTCGTGTGGCAGATGTCTTTTGAGCGCCTTGCCACCCTCACCCCCCGAGAACGGGTGCATCCAGAGAATAACCGTATTATAGAATTATTGCAATATTTGTTACTTGTTAATGCATTTCCAGGTGGATATTATGATTTAAGAAGGCTTACTATTTGTTGATCTTTTCCATAAGTTAATTAAGTAATTGGTTTGGATTGCTTGGGGGAGAGGGTCGTCGGAGAGGGATTATTTATTAATTCGAAATAATGTTTTAAGAGAAAAATGCTTTTTCATATGAAATGATAAAACATTATGTTTATCGTATTGCGGAATAATATTATCATTATTTCGAATTAATAACTAATCCCTCTCCGACATCTCACGTCCCCGTTAAATTACTGCAAAATTTGTGAGATACTCCATAGGTAAAGGCGTTTTGACCGGAGAAGAAAAAGTAACGTAATGATTTCGCGGTAGCATGTAAAGCTATTTTTCTATCCGAATTCGTCCGAAATTTTGATCTTCTTTTTTAACACTGAACATTGAGGTACCTCGCTATAGTTCCATAGATCATGATTGTAGTAGCATTGTTATCTAACAGCTATTGGGCAGAAATCTCCACAAGAAAATACTTTCAAATTTCATTTTCCCAGTCCTTTTGATTTTTACTTAAGAGTCATATTAGCTTACCAAGTATTTATTTTGTGGAATTTATTACATTCTAATATCTTTTGTTCGGCTTCCGTATGTTTGGTAAACCACCTAGAATGCAATTTATGGTGGTAAGAAGTACCTAGCGCTCATAAAATGTTTTTTAATCGATTTCGACAGTAAAACAACAGCAACAACAACATCACAGTAAATTATAAATTTCTCCCGCCTCACCATTGTCTTACCCCTTGCCGCCTAACGGTACCGGCACACGTCACGAAAAAAGTCAGATGGACACTGAATAAGTGACGGGCGTAGTGGACGCGACACCGGCACGGACGCGGACTCGGACGGACAGCGGACAACGAACGGCGGACAGCGGACAGCGCGCGGCACAAAGGCGTCCGGACACTTGTATAATATATAATAGACCCGGAGACGGGGAGGGGCGAATGACAACTGTCACCGAACATTATTACGCGGGGCTGGCGTCTTCCTTGCCCGCTTCCGCGTCACTCCTGGTGACGGGTGAGACAGCGCGGTGCACTGTAGAGGGATGCCGTGGGGTGTCCGTCTCGGGTGGCATCCCCGCCTGCCGAGGGGGTGGGAAGTAGGCCAGTAGGTAGGGTAGGCGGCAGATATACGACAATGAAGAGGTGGTGCATACTTCTGTCTCGTGGTTTGGACGTTTTGAATTAAGAATGTAGGGACCACCGCTTGGTAGACGTGCGATTGCCTTCAGATGGAATCTATGTTTTGTTAACTGAACAGATGATAATTCCTAAAAATGTGACCTAAATCAATTTCAAAGAAAGCTGATCGAACTGATTGTCATATCAAACAAGATTTTTTGATTTTTACTTCCTTCGTCATGAAGTGGTTATGATCCTCGGCTACGAATCCGGAGGTCGCGGGTTCAAATTCAAATTATTTGATTAATTTGTATTATTTCACAATTTATTCATTTAAAATAATATATATAGTACCTTTGCGGCACGTTTCAGGGTGGTAGATACTTTCAGTATCGCAGTAGTGAAAACCACCATTCAGAATAAAAACGTTGCTTGAATTGGCTTTAGCCGTATTTGATGACCAGATCTGAATAGCCAGTCCTAATCCCCTCCTCACTATCTTCAGCCTCACAAAATATCCCAATTGGGGATGTTTAGTCTCACTGGCTCCAGAAGGCTGAGAGCAGTTGGGACTCTTCTGCGATACTCACATATTAAAAAAGAAGAAAAAAGGCCTTTTAACTTCTAGACAGACAGCCAAGAAATACAGTCGATATTTGAAAACGTTTGATCAACTTTCAACCGAAATAAGGGTAATTTTGTTTGGTATGGTCATTTTCCTTTATCTAGCCTTATTCATGGTTTCTACAAAACATTGCGCATCGTTCGTTTTGTTGCAAGCTATCGACATGTCTTATTTCAATTTAATTTTACAAACTCGCAAAATAATCCAACGTTATAATTTTTTTTCGAAAGCAGTGCTTTCTTCATCAGGAGTAATACTAAAAATAATATTGTCAAGTATAGATAAATGATAAAAAATTAGAACACAATAGACAAATTATAAACATAAACAAAAATTGATAAAGTAGGTTAGTAATTAATCAAAAATTTAAAAATTTTATGAAAAACTATTATAAAACATTGAATAACAAATTAATATTAGAAATTAAAAAAAAAAAAAAACAACAACAACATCATTTAGATATCTTTATATTAATAAAGTGGTGAATACAAAGAATATTGTTTAATTCATTTATTAATAATGTCGCCACAAAGTGAAAACCAACCGTTTGAAGAAATGTTTAAACCGCTGTTTTTAATATATAAATATCTACATGTTTCAGAAGCAAAGCTACCCTCATCAAGATAATCAAAATATTAAAAATAATTAAAAATAATAAGCATATAGAACAAATTACATACATAGACCAAATTTAAAATAAGTGATGAAAGTAGGTAAGTGATTAATTAAAAATGTTAAAATATTTGAAAAAAATATATATATAAAAAAATTATTTTTATTATTTATTTAAATAAAATCTAGAAAATAAAAAGGCATAAAAATAAAATAATAATATTATTTATTATTCAAATTTATATGAATAATATTTTAAATACAGTATGAAAAATAATGTGAAAATAAATTAAATTATTGTCAATAATATTTAATTGACAACACTTTTTCTGATTTCTAAAAGTTCATATTTATCTAATTAATAATAATAATAATAATCGGATGATTTTTATAGCGCCGTTTTTGTGAAAAATCACCTCAAGGGCGCTGTACAAATCTTACTTCCTATTCTTACATTATTCCTATATTAAATCTATGACATTTTTTTTTTGGCCACTATCATTACATATTATTTATAGACCATATAAAGAGATGCAGTTAGATTATTAAAATTAAATACGGCTTGTTCTAAGTTTTCATACATGTCTAATTGAAAAAAAAAGCTAACTGTATTTAATCTTTACGATATATTGCAAGACGCTAATACAAATGATAGGAGTTATGTAAAGTTGGGCGGCGGGTGAGGACGGGGGCCGGAGGTACTGATCCTTTCTTCCAATCTTCTTTGTCTTTGTTGGTGACGGGACGCTTGGTGTTGGTATGCATGTACGCCATGCGCTTGTCAGCCGACTTCAGGATCTGGAAGGAGCACTTCAGCGTGTCGTCCACTGACATCATTGTTCCTGCATTATCGAATTCCCCGCAGTAGTTGGGCGCCGAGTAGTGGATGACCAGTTGCTTCTTGGCAAAGAACTCATACCCGTCCTCTACCACCTGATGCACCCTGCAGATCAGGTCAAAGTCGTGCTTGTTGAGGAACTTGGCCACTATCTCAATGATGAAGGTAAAGGCTCGTTCTCGCCCCAGCTGGCGGTGTCCTTGTTGGGGTCCCAGCAGCCCACTTCCCGGTTGTATACAATATTTTTTATAACCGTGGCCCGAATTGCCGTTTCTATTAACTGTTGGCACTTCACTAGTACATGTGGCGACGACCAACCCCAGATGTGACCGATGCCGATGCGTTAATTCGGAAGAACGAAGCAGATTTCAACTCAAAATATTTGAAATATTTGGGTGTTTGTTATAAACTTGATTTAAGCTCGAAACGACAGCACAAAAATTATGTAATTTTTATAAATGTAACCTAAAAATTATTGCGGTTATTTTATGCTATTTTTACACCGGGAAAATTAATAACTTCCCAATATTTGCAAGACAAATCAGGAGCAACTATAAAACGCAGCCGGCAGCCACGGGGGCGCCTAGACCACTAAGTAATCTAAGTTCATATTTATCAGTTAAATTTAAGTTAAGTCTAAGTTAAGTCTAAG